>VXAX01004958.1:475381-562387 GCA_013399835.1 Leptocoma aspasia
AGAACCCGCCCGGTCCTCCCCCCCCCCCCCCCTTCTCCTTTCTGAGTATTAAATCCACTCAACAGAAGAGTAATCTTGGATAAAAATTATTATCGCAACAGGAAAAGTCTCAGGCTAAATGAAGATTCTTGATAGGGAAAAGAATTTAGAAAAAAAACACCTCACAAGTTTAATGTATTTTTCAATGTTCTTGCCAACCAAAATGTGTTAAATTATATTACCTGAAGCCACTAACAGATTTTTGAATAGGATACTTCAGTAATATGCAAGGGTCACATGTAATCTCAAACTCTTGTGTATCACAAATAAAACACTCCAAGCAGCAAAATTGTTGATGGGTAAATTGCCAAAGCTCTGCTGAAATACAGAATACAGATTGATTCTGAGCCCACACCTGCTGGAGATCTACCCCAGCACCTCTGGAAGACGAAGGCTTTTCACACTTTAGGTGTCAAATTTCTACTTGTAACTGTAGAGGAACTATAGGCTTAATGTTAGAAGCATACAAACACCTTCTATAACCAAAGTTAACCCTGGTTTGGAAGGGGTGTTACAACTCATCCAGTTCCAACCCCTCCCATGGGCAGTGACACCTTCCACTAGACCAGGCTGCTCCATCCAGCCTGGCCTGGAACACTTCCAGGATTTTATGATTATACATAAAAACACAGGAGTTATATTTAAAGTCAGAGATTTAATATAAAATAATAATATGGAATAAGGAGACAACACTGAGCTCTTCTTTAAAGTGTGCAGGGGGTGTGTATGTGTACTTTATATATATAAAATACAGAAAAAAACCCAAAATACACAAATGTTGTCCCAGTGCAAATAATGGTTCAGTTAAACTGCAAACCTTCCTTTAAACATTTATTTTACACAAAAATCTAATTTTTATACTTCCTATTTAAAGAGTTTAACCAATTTTTTACAGTTTGGAGTGAAGAGCCCCCATGTGCTGTTCATGGCTGGCTGGAAGTTTTGACTCCACAGGTCCCAGAATCACTGGCAGCCCCAGGAGCTTGGGGCAAGGGGTGCTGCTGGTGGTTTCCCAGTGGCCCTGGTGTTCCACTGGGGTTCACAGCCCATCCTGGGCATGTCAAAGTCTCCAAGCCTTTATCTTTCACTTGGCCTCTGCTCAGAGGATTTTTCAGGCAGCACAGACTCGTTATCACTGAACCATCCTGAGGCAGAGCTGGGCTCCAGCTGAGCATGGCCAGGGAGCCCCAAGCCCACTGGTGCCAAATATCTCCTGCAATGGGCTCTAAATCAACCACAGCTCCCCACTCTTCTGATGATTTTGATTGACAAATTGTCTCCTGAGTTTTTAGAATTTAACTTCAGGAACACAGTCATTTATACTGAAAGAAAAACCACATAATCTTAAAGCAATGCTTATAAACTATCACACAAAATCCAATCTAACAAACTGAATCAAAAGCTGTATTTGGGGTAGGGCCCTTTTCTGATCTGTAGCATTTTAAATAACCTGTCTTGCAAACAAACTGATTTATGATGAGTGCAGATCAGCAGTATCTTCTCTAAATTGGCTGTATAGGAAGCTACAAAAATTCAACACATGAGAAAATTGGAACAGTTCCAAACTAGCAGATATTCCCACACAAGCCAAGGAGAGTTTTTACACTTCTCCACACTATTACATGATTGAGAATATATTCTGCAAAGCTTCTAGTTGTTGTTTTAATGACTGCAATTATTGTGAAATCATCTTAACCCAATTCTCATTGTCTCCTAGCTAGTAAAACCAACCAATATTTTAAACATTGTAAAGAAAAATTTAAGTTGGAGTTAGAGGATGTTCCTGCGAATGACAGGTATTTTACCCAGAGCGAAAAGCAAGTTTTTACAAAGGTACTTCTAAACAAGTGAGAAAGTGTTAAATCCTGTCAAAGGTATTTTGGGGAGTCTCCCAAGGGAATTTCAGACATTCTACTCTGGTAAGATTAAAGGTGTCAGGCTTCCTCTGGAGATGGAAAAGCAGCAGCTGGGAGCAGTGCTGGTGTTCAGGGGAAGATAACAGAGCCCACCTGGTAAAGTGAAATGATTAGTGCTGAGTCTCCTGAAAACAACACTTACCTGCTCACCTACAGAGGCTCCTGAATGAGTTCCCTAAACTATTCCTCCCCAAAGAAAGTTTAGTCACTGAGGGAGAGCTCAGTGGAAGTGGTGTCTGCACCAAACCGAGTCATTTGTTGATCCTTGTTTTCAGTGATTTACAGACTCAGCAGCACAACCTCCTTCATTACTTACTCTGAATTATCCACTTACTCCTAACTTATGTCTTTCCAAGAAAAAAATGATGCATTTGGAAGACAAAGTGCTGCCCGCAAGTCTGTCATTCAGCCCTATATTTCCTACTCAAATATTCCAAACCCAGCGATGCTGCAGCCCACTCAGACCTATCTCCCATTTAAAACATCACAATCAAGCTGTTATTACATGAAAATTATTCTCAAAACTTAATCCAATTCTGTTAGAAGCTAAAATTTAATAGACCCACAGGAATATTTTTATAAAGAGTACAGCATGCTTTATAAATTACCCTGGCTCTCTGGAAGATTTACTTAAACCCTTGAAGTAATTTTATCTTCTAATCCTTTATTCTTGACTTTCTCATCAATCACATACCATCAGTTTATCAAATTCAATCATGCAATCAGGGCTCACTAAATATTCACTGAAAGCAGAAGTAAAAATAAAATGCAGAGCAACAATTCCTTGCAGAGGGGCAGCTTTGATGACGTTGGCATTTCTGCAGCACAGGGCTGCTCACACCTCAGGCTCAGCATCCAACCAGGGCTGCACCCTGGGTTTTATTTACAGCTTTAAGCTGGAATGGAAAGCAGAATTTAAACCTGGACCTGCAAGGAAAAGTTTGGTTGTTATAGAGCATCCCAGGGAAACAGGAAAATTGGCAGGGAAGAAATCAAAGCCATCTCAGAAGGGTTGTGGGAAAGAAGTAATTGGCTGAGGGATGGAAAACACAAGGGGGCAGTTAATAGGTATGAGATACTTGCACTCAGTAATTAACTACAGATAAGGCTCACCAGGAGGGTAACCTTGGCCAACCAAGGATTTAGAAGCCAGGAAGGCATTTTTTGTTTTATACTCTTCAAGAAGGGAGTAAAATACTAATGAAAAGAATATCTGAGCCCTAAAACCAAAAATAATAAAATACTGCAATTACTATTCTTGGCTAGAATACTTTTCTGCCTACCAAAAAAAAAAAAATTAAGCAAGCATTCATGCTACACACTGTTGCTTTTTCTAAATGTGTTAATACTTCCAGCCTCTCTGGCTCTTCAGTGATGCTGATTTAAAAATAAAAGTAATAGTAATTAAAGAACTTTTTGAGTTGCAAGAAGGAGCAAATGGATAAGGTGCCAATCTGTTGGCACACGTATATTTACAGCTTCAGTAAATTTTCATTAAGTCTGCTTACCAAACTCGCCAGCATCCTGACTTGTATCCTTAAAAGGATGCTGCAGATTTATTTTTATGTAAATCTGAAGAAGTAGGATTGAATATGCCAAAATTATCTGGAAATTTGTTCCACAGCATTTCTGCACCTCCAAACTGCCTGATTTTCATTACACTGCCGGGTTGGCCCATCCAGTTTCTTTCTTTGGTACATACAAAGCTTAGATGGATTTTACCTCAAAATAAAGATTCAGGGCTAAATTCAACAACACCCAGACAGTTTTTCTTGGACTAATGCTGACATTTAAATACAAAATGGTGCTAGGTGCAATCATCCTCTACGCTGGGCTTGTCCCCAGCCCTGGCAGATGAGATGCACCACAGGAGAGCTGAAAGCTCCCTTGTGCTCCTCTCCCCCTGAAAATCACGTTCAGGCACAAATTTAAAACAGGACCTGCAAGAGGAGAAGGCAGCCTGGCTCGACAGCTTTGGAATAGCAACAAAAATTCCAGGAGCAGATACTCATTAAATACCCAAGGAACCCCAAAACCTCATCAGGATTGCGTGAGTGAACGTAGCTCCAGAAATAGGAGAGCCCCATCTCAAGGACCTCAAACACTCCCTCTAACAAACAAATTAACAAGGCTCAGCTAATGATTCTGAGCCCTTGAAGTGCTTACATTTGTGAAACACATAAAGCAAAGCCAGATTAAATAGATCTTTCAGTTACTACAAGGTCTTACAAGATCTTGAAAGCAGTCGCACAGTCCCGTCCCTCAGGAATTAATAAATTTTAATTAAAGACACAATTTGATCTTGAGAACCTCTACCCTGTGGAGAAAAGTTACAGTACTTCAGAGAAGTACCACATCACCCTCACCAGTAAAACCCATTGCAACTACCCTCCTCAAATCTCAGCTTATTTTCCTCCAGAAATGTTGGATACCAACAGTTACAGGCAAAATCAGGTACCCACTTCCTGAAAAAAAAAAAACCAGATTCTGTGGTCCTGAACACTCAGAGGAAGGAAAACGCAGGGAGTGCTGAGAGCAAGTTGAAAGATCCCCAGTGCCACTGCTATTTGTCTTTCTTATGCATCCCTACTTTTAAGTCATTTTTAGGCAAGCTAATATTGAATATTAAAAGTAGATCAACCTGCACATAAATCAGCAATTCAGAGCAAATACAGCTCAATCACTTAAATACCAGGCGAGCAGCTGCCTTTCCGTTGCTCAGTTGGCCCCACAGGTTCAACATTGAAAAGAGAGTTTTGACTGAGATACATTTTTCAAACTCAAAAGAAAAACACAATGGGTTTAAGTAGCATACCTCTATGATTTTAGCTAATTAATCTCCAGTCAAAACATGATGCACATTACTGTTTCTTCATATGCTTCTAAAGCTATGATCAACTGACACAGAAAATAAAGAACAGAATTATCTCTGAGGAATTCTCCAGGAAAATGAAAATAAAGAACAGAATTATCTCTGAGGAATTCTCCAGGAAAATGAGGCAGAGGCTGAATGATCAAGCCCCGCAGAAGATCAGCAATACAGAAATGGTTTTGCTCTCAGTGTCTGCTAGGAAAGGAGATGTGAGCCACCTTCAGAACCACGACTGCCATGGAAAGAGCATCCCAAAAGTCTGTCTGGAGCATTGAATGTGTAATACAAAAGTACAGCTAAAATGGCAACTGGAGTCAGGAAACCCAAACTAGAGCCAGGAAGAATCTTTTCAGTGAGCCACAGAAATTGCTACAACTATGGAGAGTAAAACCCCATTCAAGACCAGACTGAAGTTCAGCTGTCAGCACAAACAGTCGAGCAGGAGTGCTCTGCTCTGACAGCAAATAACTGCAACCTCCTGGGAAAATGGCTTTTCTTCTTATTCCCAAGTTGGATATGGAAAAGGTTTTTCTCTATTTCCTTTTCAAAAGGATCTTTTAGTCTTGCTATCTCGGTTTTCTAATCTTAGAGTTTTTGATATACATGCATACATGTGCTAGCTGTGGATGCAAGTTGTATTCTCTTGTGGAAATGAATCTCAATAGATTATATGGCATATGAATTCAGAATTATAACACAGTAAATCCTGGGAAATGTACCAGAAAGTCAGATTGAACTCAGATATATTTGAATCAATCTTCTTTTGAATTCAAATCTTCTAAAATGCATTGGTGAGATGCTGGGGAAGTTAGTATATGATCTATTCATAAACTGTCAACAATGTCAAACATACATTAGAACATTCAGTCACTTTAACTGTATTGATTTGCAGGAAGTCTATTTTACCCAAAATATTGGATCTTTGAGATTCAAATTTTTGTGGTTGGAAGTGTGACATAAATCACCAAGTACAACAATTAAATTTAAATTGCATTTTACTACCTCATTCTAAACCTCAATTGCAAAGGACTGATGCATCATAGTGAATATTTCATTAAAATATCAGGTTATTTTTCAAATATACTGCAGCAGCTAAGAATTTTCACACAAAGGTATAAAGCATTCTCTCAAAATGGATTTCCTGAATTTTCATCAAAGAGGATATCTGATTTTATATTGGAAGAGTACTGAAGCAACTGTATTTAAATCAGTCCTTCTTCCTCAATTTCACACATCAAGTAAATGAGCCCAAGCTGCCCATTTTTGTCGTCCTACAGATTAAAAAGATAACCTTCTTTTTGGGTACCTCCATTATAATCCCTGAATGCAAATACAGATATCAGCTGAGGTTGATGGATGGTGCTTTTAGAGGTTTAATTGGGGATGGAATTAAATTGTTTTAGGACTCAGCAAGTTCTGTGAGGAAGCCTACATATTTTTAGAATAAGTGACATTTATTTCTTTTAAATGCACACTCACAGGGAGACAAGATTTCAATGGGTAACTTTTTTTTTTTTCCTTGAACAGCTCACATAACTAATTGGCAAGTTATCTACTGGGTAATTGCCAATCATATATCTGACTTGGATGGAGGAAATATTGAACTAAAGATTGCAAACCTGTTGCAGCCCATCCCAAGAGGAAAAAGAAACATTCCGTAATGTATAGTTATGATTAGCTTTCAACAGTTCAATAGAATAGGAGTCCCAAGTGGCAAGAATGAGTGTTTCACACTGATAGTTAAGTAGATTTAATTAAAAATTCTTTTTTTTTTTAACTGAAGCATCACTTCTCTATTTCAGAATTACTTAAATGGCACTGCAGATTCCAGTTGGCTTCTCTGCTCCTCATTTCTTGATGCAAACAGACCAAATGTTTTTCCCAAATCTTGGCTAACACATAGTATTGCTTAAAAGAACAAACATCCTAATTCATTCCCTAGAAACTCCTATAATTCTAAGATAAACACCATGAAGTGACTTGCTACAGTAAAAGCTGTTTTGATATTTCCAACCTCTCTTCCCTGTTTTAAGGCACAAACATTTCCTGTTATCTTAGCCTTCTTCCATTTTTCTCTATGAACAGCTTTAGATGAAGTACAAAAATCCATTTGCATCCTGAGACAACAGAAAAAAGCCAGAGCAGAATTTTTTATGATAAAAAAGGAAAATCTTACTATCACAGACTGCTTAAAAGTCCTTAAACATAACCTGTTCTTTGTATTCATAAAATCTACTCTCTAACAGTCTGCCATCTATTTAAAGACCATCTTTTCATTCACTACACAATCACTTCTTGAAGAATTCCCTCTTGAGAAAAGATTTCTCAAGTTTTATTAGAAACACTCAAAACAGAACTGAAAGGAGGAGGGCCCCCAGAACCACAGCAGAGCTTTTATAGGACCTGGATTCTGATAGAAAAAGAAAGACAGTGGTTGGTAACATCATTCCATTAAAATTCAACATCAACCTCTCTCAGTTATCCCCAAATACACCAAGAAACACTTTCCCACATGCAATTGTATTATCCTTTTCTTAAAATTGATTTCTTTAGCAGACCAGCCAAGGAGAAAAAAAATAATGAGCTGATATCGTTTTAACTGAGCCTCAAGCAGCTCCTGATGTATTAACCTAAAATCCCACTAAGGCTTCCTTTTCCCATTTAATTTCTACACCTCATGTTTTAGTCTCACTTTCTGATCACCTGTAATAATTCAGTTCAGTCAGGGTAAAAAAAATTATATTGGTTTATTGTTTATCAGAAGGCAGCCACTATTCGCAGCTCTCTGAATTCATGGAATACACAGGATCCCAGAATGGTTTGGGTTGGAAGGGACCTTAAAGCCCATTCAGTCCCTCACCCGGCCATGGCAGGGACACCTTCCACTATCCCAGGTTGCTCCAAGCCCCGTCCAACCTGGGCTTGGACACCTCCAGGGATGGGGCAGCCACAGCTTCTCTGGGAATCTGTGCCAGGGCCTCTCCACCCTCACAGGGAAGAATTTCTTCTCAATACCCCAATCCAAAGCCACCCTCTTTCAGCTTAAAGCCATTACCTGCTGCAAGATTAAAAATCAAAAAGCTACATATGATGTTCTTAAATTATGTTTGGTATAGCTCATCACAAAAAAGCTTCAGATTTTTTTTTTTAATATTCATGAGGATGTTTTTAAGAAAGTTACAAATGCACTGAAAGAAAAAGGCGCATCCGTACAAAGCGGGCAAATGAAAGAGAACCCATTAACTATGAAAACCAAAACAAAATCTCCAAAGAAACCTCCAGCCTCTGAATTTGGTATCAAAGCACAACCTCTGTGCTTTTCATATTCTCTTCATACAGTGATGTTTACAGAGCCTGACTCAGACTTGAGGAAATAAGTTGTTAGTGTTTAAACCTCGGCCCACAGCAGGTGGAAGGCAGAGCTGCCTCGCTGAAAGAGAATCCAAATATAGCAGGATTTCCTTCATTATTTTAACCACAAAGGAAGATATTGTTGCTGCTACATAATCTACAATCTCCAGCTACTGTAGGCCAGCCTGATCACGCTGATATCTAACCAGCAATTTATAAATATATCTGCTAAATATTCCAATTGACACCGGCACGAAGGAGAGACGAAACCCTACAGAACACATAACAGGAGAGGCAAAAATGAAAACATCAATGTGCTTTACTCAAGTTCATCCCTGATATAAGAGGCATTCTCAGTGTGCAGAAGATAAATTAAATCAAAAAGATAAACAGCTGAGGAGTGTCTAGAAGTACCAGAACAGAAACACGAAAGCAGCAGGAGGAAACAAAGGAACAGCAAAGGCACTGCCAGACCTGAAAGCCATGTCAGGCACCTATTTATGTTCTCAAGGAGAATTTATTTCTAAATAGCAAAGCAGCTATGAATATCCAGAGAAGATATAAACACATCTCTTTTGATGGAGGGGGCTGGAGGGGAAGTGATTCATGCTCAAACCTTTGTTAAAATCAGTGCCTACTGCTCACTGCTATTGTTACTTTGTTTAACTGTAAGTTGTACTTTTCTTTTTTTTTTAATTCTTAAACTTGGAAAATGTAAATAGGTTTAGAAACTGGGTAATGCCTGCCTCAAAAAACTCAACTCAAAGGATCTCAGGGGTGTCACTGAACTGGAGGGTGGTGGGCTCCTGTGCTCACATTACGCTGAGCGGAGACAGGACTGTTCATATCCTTGTGTGACGCTGGATTAGGACAGAAATGCCAACAAAGCACAGTACAAAGTCCACAGCACTCAGCTGAAATATTCCCACATCTTCAGCAAACTCTGGGACAGGCACCTGGCCAGAGACAGAAGCACAGAGTGACCCTTGCAGAGCTCTCAGGGTATTTGTGCAGACACTCCCAACGGGATGGATCAAAGGCTCTTTGCCAGCCTCACACAAACTGGGCACCTTCATTTTCCCAAATATCACCACTTATTTCTGTGTCTTTTACACCAAATCCTTTCAGAACTACCCAAGTGGAATTCTTTCACCACCTCAAGGAAAACACAGGGATCTAGTGACTATAGAATTATTTTCAGCAATACCGATGAAACATGTAATTTCTTCTTGTCAAAATGGGAAGAAACATATCACTGTTGTAGAAAACATAACTGAGCTTGACATATCTGAAGGCAAAGAAAAGGAGTTAGCTGATTAATCTGGATATTTTATTTAATTTTCTTTGGGTTATAAATAAGCAGCAAGTTAATACTGTTTTCAACTTTTGACAGTTCTAATGTTAATTACATGTACTGGATTTTATAAATCAATATTTCTTACATAAAGTGTTATTTAACTTGTCAAGTGCAGCAATAGATCAATGCATTTACTGTTCTTGCTAACATTGATGGATGACACACATCAAAAGCATATGTAAAGGAAAAATAAAAGACTTATTTGTAAGCCAGACAGGGTTAAACCCCAGTTAGGCAGACAGGGAATTTAAACAGTGTTTTAAAATTAACATATTAACTTTATTAAGGTGTGAAAAGTTTTCTTCTTGTTTGGGTTTTTGGAAGTTTGGGGTTTTTTGGAGTTTGGGGTTTGATTGGGGCTAGTTTGGGGGTTTTTTTTTTCTTTTAATGCTAAGGCCTGCAGCTATCAGCAGCAGACTGCTCTGTGTACAGAACTTATATTATTATAAGTTATATTAAATCTGGGTATCCTGTAGGATACAGGAACAATGAATTGCACCTCCCAATCTTCAAATATATTTTACTAAAGAACCACATCCCGATGTTCTGCACACAGTACTTCCATCTAAACATACAAATAAGGTGATAAAAAACCCCAAACAGTAGTTGATAACTACTTCACTATTTGCAAACATGCTACAGTTAAAGTGCTTAAAATTTTAAAGGATGTACATGAAAAATTTTGATCATAAATCAACTTCAAAGACTGCATTCACTGCATTATGAGCTGTAATAAAAGAAACACTCAGTCAAAAACCATCCTAAGAGCCAGTATTAATGCACTGCACATCTTGAAGAGAGATACAGGTCACAAAGTAACTAATTCTCATTATTCATTTGTCCCATTTGTAAAGAAGACATAGTATAATAAAAATATGAAATCCCAAAGAACTGAAAGCTATTTATTACTCTGTATGTAACTACAGTAAATCAATAAAATATTGGTTAAAACCCCATTATCAGAAGCTTGTATATATACAGAATGTATAATCATATACTGAAATAGAAGGGGAAATTGTTCTCCTTCCATTATTGACAGATTTCTCAGGACACAAGTAATAATTATACAATATGTTATTTCCAATTCACAGAATGACCAAAAAAAAAAGCCCTTTTGCATTAAAAATTGTCATGAGGATGGGCTTTTCAAAGTTATAAAAGGTAATGAATGTAAACTTGAAGTGTTAGCCTTTGGAAGTAATTAATATAATCATTACATTTTAGAGTAATTTATCTGACTAGAAAATAAAAAGAGACCTCTGTTGTACCACCACAAGATTCAGGTAAGTACAAGGAAGCTCTACTCCATCAGCTCTGCTGCTTTGGACAATATTTATGAGAAGTAACAAGCAATGACTACAATCTACGAGTTGTCTTAGCATGTTTGAGAAATAATTAGCAAATGAAAAACTGAGAAACAATAGTGAGTCCAAGTCCGAGAGAAGTTTGTAAAGTTGCCTTCAAACCTTGGAAAAAGATGAAATTCTATTGAACAAAAATTTTAAAGCTAAAACTATAAAAGAAACCACTTAGTCTACTGGCTAACATATGTCCTGCAGGACCTTGTTAACACCTTCAATGAGGCTGAGAGTTAATGCAAAAAAAAAGTCATGAGGTTGTCTTCAGAGTTGGAATATTTTGTTTAAAGTAATCCAGCAAAAGACCTATCTTCACAAAAATTCTTCTAAATTGTTAAAGGAGAATGGGTATGAAAGAGAGAGCGATCAGCTGCTTTACATACAGCTGGGTTTGTACATCTGCAGGATTTGCTGCGAGCTGTCAGGCACCCGAGCAGTACAAAAATATTATCCAAGTGAAAAGTGGGAATTGTGCATGTGTAACCTTTGTGTCCTGCTGGAAACTGAGTGAGGAGAGGGGAGAGCCTGTGGGAGAGTGGCCAGGAGATCCAACGCAGAGCACTCAGTGCTCACTCAGAAGCCCAGACGCCAGGAATCAGAAGCCCAACCGCCAGGCTTCGTCCCATCCCACTGGCCCACAGCCTGGCAGGGAGAAAACTACCAAACCCTACATGTGACACTGACCATGCTGGATCCTAATCCTGCTCTCACACCCAGGCAGCAGCACCAAGCCAATAAATGCAGACAGGCTGGCCAAGCCCTGCTCAGCAGCACCACACAAATGGAGAGCAAAGCTCTGCTCCTCGCTCTGAACCCGGCCAGGCTGGCAATAATGAAGATGTATAGCCACAAGGAGTATGGAATCAGCCAGAACCTCGAGTCATGAGCACTCCTGTATCCTGTAAGAGGTGAGCCCTGGGTGGGTTTACAAGTCCCATGAAATTGCTCACAAGGGGAAACAATCTGCTGGCTCAATTCTCTGCAGGGTTCCCCCAGGCCCCCCAGTCATCTGTTCCTGCTCTATACATCCACATACATCATCACGCCGACAATTCAGAAACTGGACCAGATGGATGTATAACCCCAAACAGTGCTGTTTGTTAAATCTAAACGCTATTAATCAGAGTAATTTCCTTTATTAAACTCTGTGGGAGAAAGGGATAAATATAGATGACATTTTATTACCCGAGTTTACTGAGAGTGCATGACAGGATGACACACACTGAGCTTATTTTCACCCAGCAACACCAGAGAAAAATGGTGACAGCAGAAATGTTCCTCCTAAAAAAAGTAGATTATTGCAGGACAAAGAAAGGAAGAAAGGGCACCCTAAATGCTTTCTTTGAGTAGCTAAGGCACATTATTTTCCCCAGAGGAAATAATTACATTCTCTGAAAGGACTGGCACCTTCAAGTTATTTTGAAACAAAGAGCAGTTCTTTGTGTAACACCAGCACTGAGTTGTTTCAGAGAAGCAATAGGTGAAACTGGATCAACAAAGTTACCTTCACCTTCCACCAGGCGCTTAATGCCAGCCCAGCAGGAAAACAGCTGGGCTGTGTGAGGCTTAAACCTTACAAATAATACTTATTCTCCCTCTTCTGACACTGAAATTCCTCACATTTTAGCCACAGGCCAGAAAATATCAAGGTATACTTCCTGTCCTTCCAAACTAAAGCTTTACAAGAAAACCATGTATCTGCACCACATGAAAAAACATTCCAATTTTAACAGCCAAGAAAACTTTTACAAACAAATGACAGAAAACATCCTCTAGAAACAACCAGAAATGGTTTCTTACCTTTTAAAAGATTTACAAAAGGAAGGAAAGCCTGTAGCTATTTGCTTAACAGACAAAAGAAAACATTTCTATACATTAATTTATTTTGGGGAAGGCCACTGGAGCAGAACACAGTTGTGATTCTTTAGTGATGCTCTGACACAAGCAAAGCTAATTTTGCAGGTTGTGTTGTGGGGCAGAACACTCCTACTCTGGCACTGTGATCCCAGTAAGGGAGGTGACAGGGCAGCCTCCTGGCCACTTGCTCTGCTCTACCTCCCACCATGGTGTGAATAAGAGAAAAACAGGAAAAAGCTCCAGGTCATGTTCCTGTTGGACGGGGCTTGGAGCAACCTGGTCTGGTGGGAGATGTCCCTGCCCATGGCAGGGGTTTGGAACTGAGCTTTAAGGTCCTTTTCTACCCAAACCATTCTGTGGTCTTAAGATCCTATGAATTGCTAAAAAAAAAATTGTTTGACCCAAATATCATTTATGTGATATATTCCTATTACCTTCTTTTAATGATTTATCACATAAATACTCCTATTCACACATTTTTCACAATCAGAGGTCTCACTGATATGGTTTATGAAAATGTCTTTCACCAGCATGGATTTCAAAAGGCTTCTCTATGGAGGAGAACCTCTGAAACAGCCTCCTCCAGAGCCCCTGTCTGCCTTAAGAGCAAACAGACTGAAATGTTGGTGCATTATTGCTGGCTCATTAAGAAGCAAATTAGTTGTTTTTGTCTTTGTTTAGCAGTACTCCACAGGTACTTATTTTGACACTGCTTTAATGTGCAAACACATTAAATTAACGTGTTTCATTTTGGTTCACAGGAAACATTCATTGGACAAAGGCCAATCCCACAGCCTCGCAGCAAAAAATTATTATTTCTATATTAAAGAAGTTAAATTATGTAAGACACTTCTCCACATGTGTTTTTCGCCAACCCATCGCATTTGGCAGAAGCTGATGATTTTTATCTTTCTATTTAATATTTACAATGTATCTCAAATGCAATTTATTACAAAAATAAATAAAATTAGTTAAAATGGCACAAATGGCTAAAAAATGATGGCCAGACACGACCTTCTCCTCTGTGTATACAAACAAATCATTACAATTGTGTGTGCAAAGTTCAAGAACAACCTCTGGTTTTTGCCTATACTATATATAGAAACCAAGTTCTATTAATAAACAGTCAGCCTAAATTAGCATTAATATTTATTTAGTTTAGACTTCTGGCCTTCAGTTTATACCAGCTTGGAAGTAAACAGAAAAAGTATAATTATGGCAAATAAAACAATGAAGCAGTAAAAATAACATGATGATGGATTAAAATATATTGTTCTAGTTGGGAGTCAATAGGGCAAGTGCTTTACAAAAATTATGTTTTCCTTTGACAAAATCAGTACAATACTTGCTGGTACAAGCAATAAAAAAAACCTCCCATAAAACACTTCCGACTTCGCTTTCCATTTTAATGGCTGCAGGCAAAATTCAGAATACATTTGTCAAGTTGATATTATCAACACAACAGGGGTATGCCTGACTTGTTCTACATTTGTTCTGAAAGTTCACTTTAGAGGCCATCAGGCAGGAAAGAAGAACACAGGAAACCAAAATCATTCCTACCAGGCAGACACAGAAAAATATCTTCAAATATTTAAGAGAAGTTTCAGTAAATATTATCACATATTACTCTGCAAGGCATCAATCACATCCAGTTTAACATTAAAGACCAACCATTCTGAAAATTAAAGGTGATTGGCACTCTCTCTTTGCTCAGTTTAATGAGACATCCGAGTCTGATCTGTGACAACTACTGCCAACATCTTTAACTGTTTTCCTGACATCTGAAATTGATTTCAAAGACAGATACTGAGAAGGCAAGAATATTTCAGAAAAAGACATAGGAAAAGCATTGTAAAAGAGAAATTCAAATGTATAGCCTTGGTTTTTTTTTCTCCCCTTTGGTACTTGGAAATCATCTGCATCATTAAGCAACTGAATTTCCATTATAAGTTCCTAAATGTACCTGAACCTTATTCTTGTGCCTTTTAAATGAATACCAGCCAAGTATATTAAAAACAATTCTTTGTTTTCATTCATTGTTCGTTTCCTATTTTCATTCACTTTGGTAATACCTGAGCTAGCGGTTTTTTCCATGTAGTTTCATGAAAGCCTGTTATTTCATGAAAATATATGTCCTCATGCTTGTACTTTCTTCTATATTAATTTCTTAGGTTTCTTCTTCCCCAGACTAAAATTTACAGAGAGGACAGATATATTAGAGATCAAAAAAAAAAAAAAAACCAAGTGCTGTAATTGTGTCATTCTGAGATTCGCCCATTGATGAATGAACGAACAAATGGTCAGTTGAACTAACTGATAAAAGCAACATTTATAAAATCATTCAAATGTCAAAACCAACTCCTGATTAACCATACACTGGCTGAAAATGCACTGAACTCTGTGTATTGAGGCTCTATTAAGGACCTCTATCAAAGACTAATCGTAACGGGAATTGGTGTCTCATTCAATGCATTCCAAGGATAACAGAACGGGTTTGGGCTGCTTATTTTTGATGAGGGCACAATGATATGAGGGCAAGGAGCTTCACTTTGGCACCAGCACCGTTCTTGTAAGAGAGGGATCTCAACAGCTGTCCTGCCCAGATGGTTGCTTCTACTTACAAAGCTTTCAGCTGAAGAAAGATTAAATCTATGGATGAGGGACCTCTACCTTGCAGCTCTGCCTGCACAGTTGGCAGAGCAAAACAGCTAAGAAAAAAAGACATTTATTATCATCCATCTTATGCACACAGAATTTCATAAATGGACAAAACACCCTGTTTTGTTTGATTTTAGCTGTATGTTGTTCCCACTGAGTGTCCTAGAATTCCCAGGAAAAAAAAAAAAATAGAGAATCCAGCTTTCCTGTATTCCTGGACATTCTAGAATGTCCAGTAGTACAAAAAAAAAAAACAGAAAAACCAAAGAAATGCAAATTCTACAGAGGAAAAGAATCTGAAGTCAGAAGTAACCAGGACAAAAGCAGATTGCCACACACTGCATGACTAATGGCACATGCCTGTGTTCCAAGGTAATTAATCCTATTTTTCAATGCTAGCTGAAAGTCCTTAAAGAGGCATTCCTGGGGAAAACTGTGGTTTTCCTTAAAACAAGGCAAAAAATTGAAGGATTTGATTTGCTGAGCTGACGTAGCCTCAGCAAGCAGCAATAAACACTATTCACTGAATTCGTGTGTATTTGTGTGGAATTCAAACTCCAGCTCCTTTGCTGGTTTGACCTGAGGTTTCCCTTGTGGAAGGCAGTTTCCAGACTGACTTTTTAGAGATCTTGGTGAATTCCTTGGTTTACTACAAGTGTTTACTGCAAATTGCTGCCTGATACCAGCTGTTCATGTGTCACAAGAGTATCCCCATCACTAGCAGGTTTTATTAAGCCTTAAAATTGGATATCAATATATGAGATAAAGGAATTACAAAATCTATGGCAGCTATCGCACAACTTCCAGCCTTTTACTGTTAATGAGTGCTTCAGGTGCACACTGAGGTTCAAAGAAAATATTAATTAATTCTATTCTGGCAGCAATGGACTGTTTGGAAACCAAAATGGAAGGAATCTGCAGACTTCTAAGGTGAAAATTCATTTTAAATTGTGCAAGAGAATTTGAGAGCTCTAAATTCTCTCAGGAGATTTAAAAGTGAAACTTATCTTTTGATTTCATCAACTGCATTTATTATAGAAATAATGTTTCATGAAAGAGAAGCGGAATGATAAAACACTACTGAAGCACAAAACCCCAAAATTCTAGAAATCAAAGAAGTTGAGCTTTTTACGGTGCTCCTCATTTTCTTACAGTTAACGAATGTAAAGTGTACCCAGCAAGCAGAAAGGGAGAAAAGAGCAGAAGTTCTGAAATATGGTGTAGTTTTCAGTCTGAGGAGGTCAATACATTGGCAGAAATGATCTTTAACCCTAAAACAAGAGAAGCTCACTGGCAATTTCTTTGAATTTACAATTCATTTCTCATGAGTAGATTCCAGATGAATTGTTTTCACGGCAGCCCTTGCAGGAGGCCACACTCTAACTCCTGCCTTCATAAGAGGACTCCATTTGTGGCACCAGCCTATTGACAAATGACTTTTGAAAACATGACAAGTCACGGTCACGTCTCTGTGTGTATCCTGTAGGACAAAACCTCCACGGATCCCATTTCTCCTCCACCCCTCGGGGACTGCAGCTCATTTCACAACGCTCTGACTGTGAGCCTTGTTGCCAAGTCCCTGTGCTGATAGAATTTGAAAACCTGAATCAAGAAACCACTCAAAAGTACATTTTCTCCTCATTGTTCAGTGAAAGAGCCCCGCATCAGCGCTCCCACGTTTCCCTTCTGATCTATTTACCTCCAACACGCCTTTTGCAATGCCTCTGTGACCTCAGACACCAAGCAGCACCACCAAACCCACAGGAAGCATCAAACAACCGTGGCTGCCTCACTTCCTGAGCCTTGGCTTATTGTTGTGGCCTGAGCGGCAAAGCAGAATTTTCTGACTCTAATATCAGGATTAATATAATTTATTAAAGTGACTCTATTGTTCAGAAGGCTTGGGCTATTATGTGCCCAGGTACAGAGCTCAGATGCTTACTTCTTCATGCTCTGTACAAGAATGCTGGAAAATGCTTAAAGTTCAGAGATAACAATTCTCTATATCATAGGTTGAGAAGAAGAAAACCACATCTGCCACGTCAGGAGACAGGACAGACAAACACCACCTGCGTCCTTGAACACAGCTTAGAGATTTGTTTATAGAATTCTCTACAGAGAAAAATGAGAATAAAACTTCTGCAAGCCTGCAACCCAGAAAACGTATAAAACGTCCAAACAACATTGGCCACCTGGGATCAGGTGGCCACTTTGCATTTCAGCCCTCGAGACACCTCTGGAAGGGAGCTCAGAGACAGGAAGGGCCCAGACACCTCCAGCCCTGAACAAAAATACCCACAACAACCACACCACAACAAATCAAAAACAAAAAACAAAGACAACCACAACAAATCAAGAGCAATCTCCTCTTCTATTCTGAAGGTGTCATCAGGGATAAGATTAGCAAGTATTAATATCACACGCTTCTAATAAACAGAGTTGGGTCATTAATGAAAATAAGCTTCAAATAAATCTTGGCACACACAATTTTAAACAGTCACACTTCATCTAAACCGATGCAGTTTTTAATCTTTTTATGGCAATAGTGGTTCTGCCATATATTTTGCTATGCAAAAAGACCTGAACTATGCATTCTCATTCAAGCCTTCAAAAAAATTTACCCTCAAGCATGGCTCAGCATAAAATATTCCAGCTCAAAATTCAAGCAATTAAGAAAAAGTTTTCTGCAGCCAGATATGCCCCATAAAAAGTAAACATACGTAAGCAATATAAATTAGAGTAGCTACACCAGTGCAGTGATACAGGTTTTTGTAACAGGATACACATTCAGTGCTTTCATCCTTCTCAACACTTGCCCTCTGCTCATTACCAAACACTGAAAATAGCCCTTTTTCCTCTCTTTTCTTCCCTGGGAACCTTTGTTGGGCTAAACAAATTATTTAGGGGTAAATATAAGAGTTTATCAGTCCATCCTCCTCTCAGTTGATACCATGATTAGAAGTTGTAAAATATCTAAATTTATCTCAATGGACACATTAAGAATCCATTTATCCATTAAGAACCAAGGATTGAAATTACAGATGAATCCATGGGGAAATAAATCAGCACAGATTCCTCAGAGTCCATGGGATGTAGGACTGCCACTTCCAGGAAGTAAACTGCAGTAAAACTGAAGATGTCTGAAAGATTCCCAAGCTTTGGAGAACATGTGGAAGCTGTAGGAAAACCAGCTCCATCAAGTGGAACTGCAAAGGAGAAGAAGATCAGCAGAGACAGTGGTGGACATTTAACACAAAAAAGGCCTGGTAAGGGGGGGCTGAGGAACAAGCTGGGTGAAACCAGGGTAGCTCAGGCTCTGTGGTGGTGGAAAAAGAGAAGAACAATCTGAATCAGGCTGTCCCAGAGCAGGCACCGGTGTCCAAGATGAAAAAAGATCAAAAATGCGACTTGAATTCTTACAAGGACGCTGGCTCAAATACTGAAAATACTCTGCAACAGCGAGGAGTGTTTTGGTAAAATTTCACAAGAATTTTGATTCCCTGTATTGAATTCTCCTAAAATACCCAGTATACAACACAATTTCTTTGCTTTAATTCAAGATCCAGAATTTTGCATGGAAATTCCAAAATCCAAGTAGGGTTCTAGTAATTCAACTGCATTCTGTTCATGCTGACTCCGGTTTAAAAAAAATTGTGAAAACTAGTGTGTCTTTAAAAACAGAGGAAAATAAACATGCATGAAATAGAAAATAGAGATTTATTAATCTAAATTATTTCTTATTTGCTACTTATTTCTTCAAATTGCATAGACTGGAATTCCCAGGTGATATACAGAGACATCCATTAACTACTTTAATTGCAGCAACAGTAGAGGCAGACAAATGGGAGTTCTTGATTGGTTTCTACCTCTCTTTTTAAATTTATTTCTCCTTTCCCCACAGCTTCCATAGTCACTGGAAGCTCCTATGACCATTCCTTTCTCCCAAGCACACACCTTCAAGTCCACCCCCAAAGACAGAATTTCACAAGTGACTGTAAATTGTTTCTAAATTGGAGCCAGAAACCACACTGATATAAAATTCATTTCTTTAACCCTGCTTGAAAAGCAAACTTTCCTCCCCCTTATCTCCCCTTGCCACCCAAATAATAGATGACAGTCATCTGTTTTATGTTAGACTATCACTCCCAGATCTCTCATGCTGATTCATTCTCAGCTTTCACAGCACAGGCACAAGTTGTCAGGAAGAGCTACGCTGGCTGCATTTCCCATATGGAATCCAGCAGCTGGAGTTCATTCACTGGAGCAAGCAAAAAACCCTGATATAAATTAAAGAGAGCGAAACAACGCAGTGCAAACCCATCTTCCTTCAGCTCCAGCAGGACTCTGAGAAGTGGTGTAAAGCAAGGACAGTGTTCTGTCTGCCAGGGAATTAACGGAGTCCAATTAGCCATGGACTTGTTTGTGCCTATGAAATTCCTCCATTTTCAAATTTCAATAACCCAAAGTCTTTCCCCTCATTCCTGACTCCCTGAGTAGCATTCCCCAGCCTCACACATAACCCAGGTCCTCCTCACATCCCTACACCTTCACTCCCCACCAGATCTAAAGTTTGCTTCTGCCTTAGATAAATAATAATCAAATTATTTTCCTATCTGTAGCTTATGCTTTAAAAAATCCAACTATTTAACTATTTTTTAACTAAACTATCAACTTTAACAGCTCTGCCAAATTAGCTCCTATGAAGACTTTTATCCTTAAAACGATCCACTTTCTCCTAGAAACATTTAAGGAGTCTGTAATACTCCACAAGTGATACTGAGCTAATGAGCTGCTTCAAACTTTCTCTGTAGTATTTTAACCAAGTTTTTAAATTTATGTCAAGGAATTTCCTGAATTTTTATGGCTTAATATAGAATCATGGGATTCTTTTCACAGTTTGGATTTTGTTGCTTCCACAAAAAAGCCTGTTTTAAGCCAAGATTTCAGGAGTTTAAGTGTTACCATAATAATGACAAAATCGAGTATAGTATTTTTTTGTCTCAGAAGGAAAAAGTGCCTGGAGTAAGGAAGTATATTAAAAGGGCCAAAAAGGTTAAACAGCAGGATGGAGAAGGCTTGGAAGAAAACGTCCTTCAAAACATCAAAGTTCAAATGATAGAGAGGAAAAAAATAGCTCAAAGTCTTGTGTGCTAAAATGTGAAAAAATACACTGAAGCCCCACTCTCTGTCTCTGATCCCCTTCCTCAAATATTTTAAAAACAAAGAGAAAAACCAATCGCCATCAAAACACAACCCAAAAAAACCCACCAAAAAGCTCCTACATGTGTATTTTTTGTATGCATTAGGAAACCACATATATTACGGAACAGAACATTTCACCACCAGTCAAAGCTTCTTTTACAAGGGAAAAGGACATTAGCTTAAATAATTATCATGGCCACTGACTGAATGTTTGATGTCAAACAGCACGTTGCAAGACTAATCAAATATTTTAAGAGAATTATTTAAATATAGATACTTGAAAATCAGTGAGCCACCTGTAGATTTAAATTCCTGTGTCTGTGAACACAGAGAATCATCCAAAGAAGTCTTTGTGTCAATCAGGAACACTTTTAGTGCTAAATGGTTAAAAGAACTAAAATTTGAAGGCTCTGATAATCCCTGAAGCCAGGGAGCAGATCCTAGGCGCCACTTCTGATTTTCACTGTGTCCTTCAACAGAAAAGACATGCCTGAGTTTTAGCATAAAGAAGTGGTACTGTTGTTCTATAATTACTATTATTTCTGTTGCAATAATTAAAATAGCTGTACTAAAAATTATAGTGCCACAAAGATAGTGATAGTGGAGATATAGTGGAGAAAAAGTTTGGCATTATTCCTCAATTTTAAACATTTTTCATTAAATTGATCAGTTTCTTCCTTTTCTTCTAGAAAAAGCCACCAGTATCTGAGGTAATTTTTGCTGTTCTTTTTCTTCCAAGAACAAGAATCTGGATATTAAAATGCAATGTATTTTTTGCTTAGGTGGAATAATTTTCCCTGGGAGCTGTTCCTGGGAAGACAGCTCCTAGGTGAGTCATCACTTGTCCCTTGGCTGACCAAAACCCAGCGCTGCTCTACTGCCAAAAAGAGTAAATATGCAAGATGCAAACCATGAAAAAGTAGCACATCAATAGAGAAACAAACAGAACTATCCTTTAAATATGAAACAGAAAGAAGTACACTGTGTTTCAGAGGGATATTGATCTTACAAACACTGACGGCAAACTGTCCAAGAGCCTTTATTTAAAGGAGGGCTTCAGTGAAATTCCTGGTCGATTTTTTAAAAAAAAAATCATAAAAAATAGCTATAAGGCCATGCATAATAAATTGGGAAAACTTCTGATGGATGTAGCATATATTTGTGGATCAAAAGATTTAATGTAAGAACTGTAAAACAGCATGTCAGATAAAAGTCAGGCTTGCAAAGAGCAGATAGAGCAGCTCCGATTTATTGCCAGCCCCCACCCTCGCCATCCATCTCCTTTGTCAATGAGTGGCATTAGAGGAGCCTTGGCCTTGAAGCTGTGTCAGTAATCAGACGCGGGGCTGGGAGTGACAGCCAAAATTGACTGATTAGAAAGGAACCGCTGCGGGAACGGCACGGCCCGACCGAGCGGTTTTACTACGTCGAGCAAGAGAGTCGAGAGCTGTTTGCTTGAGGGTAAATCAAAAGAGCTGGCAAAGGAAGATCATGGCAGCGGGAGGATCTGGATCTGTTAATGGGGTTTTTTAGTGCTTTCTGGTTCTTGCTGCGTGCACTCAGTGCCTCTAGAGCAAGGAGTGATGAACGCTTTGTTGGGTGACCCTGGTTTTGGGTCATTTTCACAGCGTTGCTGATCACAATCCCAACAAGGGAACAGCTGTGGATGCTCAGCTGGGCATGGGGCAGTAAAATAGCTGGGAATAAAACATCTAAAGCACCATGTCCAGGAAAAGAGGTACAAAATTTTCAGCTGGAATTTTGAAGAGTGAAATGAAGAACCACTCAAGGTGTGCAATGAGGGGAATATGAAAGTTTAAGACATTTCACCCATCACCATGACACAGCTACTGAGGGAAGACACAGAACTAACACAATAACTCTCCCTGCACTGCAGTCAGAGAATCTTTTGATATAGAATTACCTTATGCAAATACTAGATTTAAAGCCCATCTTCCCTTCCAAGCTACAAGGGGAATAAGAAATACTTAAAAGAGCCTTGAGGCTTCCTAGGCCACTTAATTCAGTTTTGTAGCACAAGTTTTTCAGGAAAGATATGCTGCCATTACAATTAAGCAATTACTTTCCTTAGTTTATTATTTATGATTTTAATATAAGACTTACAGTTGGCACTATATAATTGCAATCCATATCCTTGTATCATCCTGTCCCATAAAGCACAACTGTGGAAGTGTTTAGCAATTTACCACTTTGAATTATATTACAAATTTGCCTAGAAGTTGGTTCTTATACTTCGATCTAAAACTATTACCCAAGTCTTGTACAATGTAATTAAATAAATTAAACCAGCCCTTGGGGACCTTTTGCTCTAAAATGAAATTTCAGATCCAAGAGTGCCTGTAACCTTTACTGTAACCATGTCTAAAATGTTACTTGTAATTTCACAACTAATCAGATCTTGACAGAAAGGCAGACACTTGTTGATGGAACCCCTCCTTCCTGCTATCCCCAAGGATAAATTTACTACATCATGATTGAAACAAATCTTCTAGCAGAGCCCATATTTTAGACAGGGTATTCTGAGCTCTGAAGAAAGGCTTCTGGAATATTACTGCTTACTTATAACACATGGATATCACTCAAGCTCTCCTCCCAACCATGAACTGGTCATCTCATTGAAAAGAAATCAGATTTTGTCACGTGCAACATTTTCCTTTCAATTCAGACCTAAATACCAGGCTGACTGCAATACCCAGGCTAGCAGTGACCAGCTGTATTAAATTGCTACCAGAAAAGGTACAGTTGAAGCTGCTGTGTCAAAGGCCATGCTAAGCATGAATCACTGACACTGTAAATGAAGGCAAATATTTTTAAATCCTATATCTCAAAAAAAGAAAAGCAATAATCACCAACTGCAAAGTCATAATTAACTGGACAGACAGCAGCTTCTGTGTCATTACGGAAACACGGAATCAAAATCTCTGCAAAAGGCTGTACTCATAAAGAATGTAAGCACAGAGTAAAATATGGGCTCAAGACAAATCCAAGAACCAATCACAAAGAACTTTTCTGTGACAGCTGAAAATCTCCCCCCTTGGTTCATGGACCAGGGTGCTCCCCACAGCTCCTACCACGTGCAGGCTATGTGATTTTATCAGGTTGCACACAGAGGTAGGAGGCACACCATGACAGGGCAGCTGATGGAGCCTGCTTTGATTCCTCCCTGCACAAGGACCTGGGAGAGGCTCCAGCTGAGCTGGGACACAGCCCTGGAGCTGGGACACAGCACATCAAGGTCAGCTCAGTGATCTCCTAAAGCAAGGACTGGGGGCCATCCCCTGTCAGTGCTGTTGGTGCATCCTCTGCTGTTGTTTGTTACTGCTGACACATTAGAGTTTAAACCCTGTCAGGGGCCACTGATCAAATACAAGGCTTTGTAAACCTGGGTTTCAGCAGCAAAAAAAGTGTCAGGCATTAACTGCTGCTCAAGACTTTGCATCCTTCACTTCACACATTTTTCTTCTCATTAGAAGGTTTTTTATATGAATGACATTGAGGAAGAGAATGTTCTGCCATCTGAAAAATTTGTAATTTTGTCCATGGAAATAGGGCCATCATCTCCCAAGGGTCACCTACCACCTCCCTGCCTCTGCCTGACATCAGCAGAACACTTTCCTTCAAGGTGCTCCTGTTCAAGGTGGCTCTGTAATTACACTGGCATCAGTTGTGCTCCTGGAGGCTCTGGAGGAGACACAAATGATTCCTCAGCCAATCATACCTTCTGTTTTTGCAAATTAGGCAATAGTTTGAAAAGTACAACAAATTATTTTGCAGTCAGCTGGACAGCTCATAGGTTTTATCTTCAACAAGTATTGGGTATTTAGCTCAGCTGCATCTTCAGTGATCACTGCATTGTGACTAAAAACAGATTTATCAGTAAAAAGGTATTGTAAAAAAAAAGAATCCCTACGGAGATTCAAGGAGAGTGTTCTAATGCAGGTAGTTTTGTTCTTTCCTGCTACAAAAATAACACACTACCCATCCTGAAACACAAAGGTAACCAAGAAAGCATTATGTCATTTGCAAAAGGTTCCCTTCCCTAAAGCAAAGTTTTATTACTATTGTTATTATTATTACTATTTAAATTCAGCTACTTCTGTATATTTAACTTTGAAAGAAATACCACATCGTATCCAAACATTTCTGATGAATAACAAGCCTGTAACAAGAACTACAAATGAAGAGACATTAAGAAAACATTAATTTCTCCACATGAATACTTTCGAAGGTCATCTCTGTTTTATTCATTTCTCCAAGCATGATCTTGTCTGGTCCAAAATACTTCAAGCTTTTATCTCTTCAAGCTTTTATTTTGCTACAGCCCAGGAAAAACTCTACTGCTACACTAATTTGATCTCCCTAAAAGATGAATCAATATGTCTGAAGAACATCACTAATTATAATAAAAGTGTGTTCATTAATAATATTATGCATTTTCATGCATAACTGAATTTCAAGTTTTCAAACACTTACTCCAAAGAATACAGTTCCAGAGTCCCCACACAGAAACCCCAGGACGTTATCAGTGCAGAATCTCAAGGTGCATTTGGGGAAGGAAAATATAAACACAGGGATTTGTTGCATTACAGCCAGAAAAGTACAGGCAGCAAGCAGCCAACCAATATGTCCAGGAAACAGGCAATTTATGTCAATGTATATACATAAATATACATATTTAAACAACAACAGCCACTCCAAATCCTCCTGCCAAACTCTACAGTCTCCTTATGCCAGCACTGCAATTTGCAGCTTGGGGTACAATTTTCCTGATTTTTCACCCAGCAATAAAGAAACAGAAATCACCCCAGTTTTTCCATTGTTTTAATCTCTTTGTCCCCACAGTGAACTAAAATTCTGAGCTGTACCAAGTGTAATAGGAAGAGTTGGAAAGGCTTTTTCATGTCCTAGCCCAGTGCACTTGCAGAGCAAAGCACCAGAAGGAATGACATTTCACCTCAGTGCCAATGAACCAGGGTACTCTGGTATTTGCAGCCTTTGCTTTGTAGATATGATTCAATATGACAGAGCTCACTAGGATTTAAAGACCTGCATGAAATAACTGCTGCTTCTTACTTACAAATCCATTAAATGGGTTAAAAGTGACTTAAACTATTGAGTCTCAAAGGGGTTTTTTGTATCTTCCAAGTGATCTTTTACTCACAGGGTAGCAGCAGGTAACAAGATGCAAAAATTCCCTCATTCTCCAGAGGCCTGGTGCCTCTGTGTGACTTTGTACAGGTTATAACCTCTCTGGATTTCATTTACCCATCTCTAAAATGTGAATAATGCTTAACTTCCTCCTGGGAATTGTGTGGAGGCTTAGAATATTAATCCTGGTAAAGTGCTTTGAAATCAGCGAATTGAAAACAGCACAAAGCACCAAGTTTTATCTCGTGCATCCATTCCTTATTGCCTTTACCTTGTCAAACTCATATGGAATTAACTGTGATCATTTAAATCAGTTTAGCTTTTGCAATAATAATTCTGCCTACTTCAAGAATTAGAGAAAAAAAAGAAGGTGATACAGGTAAAATAACTTCAACCACCACTTGAGGTATTTCTGCTTACAGATGTAATACACACTGTGATATCACACCCAGTGCTGAGTTTAATACTTCTCCTCCCTGCTTTTCTCTCTCTGGATGAACAGTGTTTAAGGAGCCTCCTAAAGGAAACAATCTGTTTCATTACGAAAATCTCCTTTAAAATGGTTCTGCAGTGGCCCTAGTGGATGATTTTCTGTATTGATATCAAAAAGCTTTTCCTTACATCTTTGTATGCATAAAATAGATTAAGTAATTCAATTCTATGGAACATAAAATTTTGTTTAAAAGTGTAAAAATCACTATAAAATGTGAAATATTTTTCTAGTTTCTATACAAATTAACGACCTCACATTCAGAGCTAAAGAACAATAAAAACCAATGGTTTACTAAATCCCTACTGATGTCCATTATACATAAATACAGTGAGGATTTGCTGGATTTTTTTTTAAGTAAAAAGCTTAGAATTCATAAGAAGTATTTATGTTCTGAAGCATAGGCTAGAAAACTGGTTACTTTCATAAGAACTACTCAAATATGTTTCAAACCCAAGAGAACGTGAAATCCAATAAAACCCAATAAAATATGGAGGGGGACCCATGATTAACCAAAATATTTGCAATATATACAGAACATTAGCTAGAAAGAGACTCCATGGGCTAAGTAGGCACCCAAATGAGCAGCTGACTTTTCCAAAGCTTATTTAAACATTTTAATGGTTTTTTAGTATTCCTGCCTATCTCCTATCACACCTGCTTCTGCCTGCACCTCTCTTAAAATTCCTGTGATTTCTGCACGAGCGCGTCATGAGCAAGTTGATTCTTCCTGCACTCACATCAGCCAGGCCTGGATCAACAGGATCTTGAAATCTAAAATTCTCATAAACGGTCTTGGAATGTTCAGTTCTTTGCTGCACTCTGAATCCACCTTGATCTCATGGAATTTCCATTCCTGTTGTTGGGTTAGGTTTTGGGGTTTTTTTTGCTACTAGTTACTGTAGAGACGCCTCTCCAAATGTTGCCCCGAGTATAACCATAAGTAAATATGATAAAGTGCATTTTGTAGGGCATCAGGGAAGGGGTTTATTGGCTCTGGCACCCCATTAGAATAAGGACATCCCCCAAATACAGACACAGGGCAGTGATGGATTTACTGCAGAGACTGGGGCAGGAATTCGGCTAAAATGGGACACAAACCCCCAGATCAAAGGCAGATCAAAGGACTCAAACAGATCCCTCTCAAAAACGCATATTTTGATCTAGCATTACACAATAATGGAACTGCATTTTTACCACTGGTGTCACTCGTTGTGTCAAAAAAATTCCCTTAAAATTCAAACCTGCCTTTTTAGGGAACATTAAGAAAGAAACATGGGGAAGTTTAGAAATACACTCATTAGAAACACAGATGAAATTTTGCTACAAATTCACAAGTTTGGGCATTAGATTTAATAAAAATAATAATTTGTCAAACAGCTTCCTTCAACAATGAAATAAAACAATCTAAATATTCATTTTCTGCAAACTGCACTCATGGAAGTTTGCTGTAATATACTTTGAAGCAGGCTCAGCACGAGGGCAGTTAAATCCCTGCAAAGCTCCTGCAATTGTTCTATATTGTTTTAGGGAGCCCAGGGGAGCAGCTCTCCCTGTATGTTTTAGTGATGCACACAGCTCTGACGACACTTCAATTATCTCTGCCTGAAATTGAATCTGTTAAGAACACTGTAAACTGAATAATCCAATTCCTCCTAATACAGCAGCCTGAATCCCTAAGCCCTAATGAACATTTTTCCTTTTTCACTCCCTCTCCCCAGAGCCAACTAAAGAGTTGAGTCAAGAACCCGGCAATTATGTAGCATTTAAATATTTTAGTTTATATGCATTCATCATTTGCAAGTGAGGACATGATTGCAGTAAACTTCCCAACAATGCTCTCTAATTTTAATTACTAGAAATCCAACACTGTAGATAAATCAATGCCATCAATATCCCAAAAAATGCAGTAACCATAGCTATCAATAATGGAATTATAGGGAAACAAGTACAGGCTATGTGCAGGGTTTTTTAAACACTATTTTTATGCACTCTACTCCAGATGTAGAAATTTATATTAAAAAGAACAAAAAAAACCCAAAACCAACAACAGCAATAACAAAAACCAAAATGCCTAAAACTTTAAATACCTGGTCACAATACATTCTCAAAAAACCCTGGGAGTCTTAATAAACTTCCTAGTTTTGAGGAGACTTCATATTATTCATTTTTCAAAAATGTCATAAAACTCAGCTGACAAAATAACGAGCAACTGAAAAAATAGCAACAAAAAAATCCCAGCAACAACCCTAAACTACTCGTATTATTCTTGTGTGGTTAAAGAACTTGTTTTAAACTTATTTAAGGTCACAATAAATGGTGATTTCAATGTTTCTGAAGGAAGTCAGATACGTCCAAAGCTTCTGAAAACACTTGTCTATCATTATCAAAGTAAATGCATATTTAGTGAGTCCATGCAATCTTCAGAAAATGTTATCAACATGTATTTATCTCTAAAAATAAACTTTAAACCCCAGTAAGTGCCTTTCCAAACCCCAAACGTGCAGCATTTAGAACTGCACGCAGCTGAAGCTACTGAAAGCCATTTTAAAAGGATGTGATCATAAAAAAACATTAGCTTTTAGCTAATAACCCTCAATCTTGCATGTTTTAAAGTACTTCCCAGAGTTTTCAGGCTGAGAACTATAGGCCAATAACTTTTAAGATAAGAAGGAATATTGGATCCGGGAGAAAAAGTGGGGTGCAAAACGTAAAATCCTGGGAAGGCAAACAGAAGGGTGGGAATGCTGAGAGCAATGAGCTCTCCTCTCTGCTGATTGCCTACTTCAAAACAAGTCCCCAGAGGCATTCCACAGGAAGCAGAGCAGCAGGGTGACAAGACCCACCTTGTACATGAAGCCTGCAACACATCCTCAGAGTCATCTTGTCTCTGGAATCCAGCCAGAATCCGGCAATTTGAGGGAATTACCACGAAATGCCTGGGATGGAGCTACTTTGGAGAATGCCACAAACTGCTGTAGGATTTGGGGTTATTGCTGACCATCACAATGATTGAGTGACACAAACTACTGTAGCTTCTCTGAGGTCTTTACAGATAAGCCAGAGCAAACTGCAATATTAATTTTCAAACAAAGCATTTGGGTCGATATTAATATAGTGATCAAAATTTGATGGTACCTTAAGTACCTAATACAAACTTCTGCAGGAAGTAATGCAAATCAATACAAGAACATTTGATTTACAAGCCAAACAGAAGTTGGATCAACAGTAATTGAAAAATACCATCTTCTCATAGCTCTATTTTCCAGACTTTGATTCTGTTAGATCTTCAAGACACTTTCATGCCTTTATCCACATTATAAATAAATGGCATCTTGCTTCAAAGAAGAGTAAAACTTCTGCCTTTCCTTTCAGTGACTCTTTAGCCTCTTTCAACAAGATGCATCTTTCCTTGAACTTTTCACTCTATAGCATCTGTACAATAAAAACCTGCATGATACATTTTAAACCAGGCTGGAGGTATGCCCACCCTCTTCTCAGACAAATTGAAATATTTCATTTTAATAAAAAATTAAGTGAATTTCATATTATTTTAAGTTACCCAGTCACTGTGACTAAGAATACTTTACTGCAAAAGAATTTAAAACCAAATGTCATTTTCCTACTCTTTTTCAATGGCCAATTTAATGATTAGCACAATCAAAACAAAGTGTCACAGCATGGGGGTATTAGTTCCAGGCTTTGCAGAGCTAGAGAACCTTGAGTACAGGCAATTACCAGCCACTGAGGACAATCCAAGTGCTTTCCTACATGCTCATTAACTCAATTTAGACAAATGAGTAATGTCAGTAATTTCCACAAGGAGGTATGTACAACCTTCTTTACAAAGTGGACATCTTACATCCCCTCATTTGTCTTTACCCACAGCTGTTATTCTCAGGTCTTGTTCCTTCATTTCAAAAAGAAAAAAAACAATCTAAACAACTGGAAAATATTCAAAGGAATCTTGTATCTGGACTACTCCTGTGTCATCCTTGATTCTGTGCCTTTCAAACTATAAATAATACCTCTTCTAAAAACCCTTTCTCAGTGAAGGCACATAAACCTTCTTCTAGCCATCCAAGCCATCTCCAAAACTAACACTTGTTCATTCTGACTTGCAGTTACTTTCATATTTTACTTACAAGTTTTATCCTGCATTTGTTTCCATCCCATCCCCTTTGGTGCCATCCCTACTGACACCACACTGTCACTTCAGCTATCTCATTTTAAAACTTACAGACATCCATGCACAGATAAACTTTTTGGCAGAACTGTAATATAGCACAACAGGATTATGATGAGAGGTGACTTTTGGCTTAGGCAAAGCAGGTGACTGACATTTGGCAACTGACTCTTGGGGCAAAGTAAAATGTTTTGAGTGTGTGATACCCAGAGCACTTGCCTGTGAGAGAGGCAGCAGTAAATATTTTCCTGAACACCAGCAGGCATCTGCAGGATATTCTGCTCCCACTGCTTGCATAACCTGACCCTCCACTCCCCGTGCTGCTTCTTTCTTTTGACAGCATCCTAATATCTCACCTGGCTCCTCACACCCAGTCTAAAACCCCTCTGAAATCACCTACCTCTCACCACCCACCTTATTTTGCAGAGGATTTTTGTTTTTGTATGAACATATTTTGTTTACACTTCTGAAAAACCCCAAGACAGCTTCAAAATGCTGTCCTTTAGGACTATCCATTCCCTTTTCACACCAGTAAAGACAAACAACATTTGCAGAGGTCTTCCAGGTCACTCTCTTTCCCAAGGAAGCAACAGTGAAAGGATTGTATTGTCAATTTTTGGACAAAACTGAAAAATCAAGCCCTGGAAATAGATTAAATGACTCAAGGGGTAGTTAGTGGATTAATGCTTGGTGCAGCTACTCACACTTGAGGGCTTACTTGGAGCTCAGGACACAAGACTGAGAGCAGAGAGATGGCAGAGTCAGGACCACCACCCAAAAAAAGCTCCAGGCATCCCCACCTTCTTGCTCTTCACTCCCACCCCTTATACTCCTGATGTTCCATGCATTCCACCTGTGTGCTCCCTACACCCTTTTGTGATTTGTCAGCACTCCATGTCTCCTTACCTTCAGCAGTAATCACCTGTCTTGCCCAGCTGCAGCCCATTAGGGATGAGGCTCGGCCACAGCCCCGTTCCCAATTACCACAAGCTGTGTGCCTCCAACAAAGTCTCCCCTGCACTGCTACCCCCAGATTCAGCACCTCCAGAACAGAGCATGCCTTGTGATCGTCACCTTCCTCCTGATGCATCCACAGCCTAATAACCTACAATTAGTACTTGCTTAATTACTCTCACTTAAAATTCACAATGCATGCCCAAGTCACTCAGCCCGGACAGGCAAGCATTCAGAGTATCTCCATTTGGGATGTAACTGTGATTCTCCACAAACCCCTTCCCTTCCACAGTCTCTGGATTCTTCTCAAATTGAGTGGCCACCAATGCTTGTTTTATTTCTTTTGCATTCATTCTGGAGCCACCCACCCAACCTGAACTGCTCCCTCTGCACACCTGACTAATGACCCTTTCAAAATAAGTAATTCATTGCATATATAAATTTACATGATGTGGGATTTTATGTGTTGTTGTCTTTGCATTGGGACCACACATAAAACACTATTAAAACAAATGACACACAACATTACATTATTCTGCTTTAAAAGGTTTCAGACAGAAATCACAGAATATCACAGCCTGGTTTGGGGTGGAAGGGACCTTAAAGCTCATCCAGTTCCAACCCCCCGCCATGGCAGGGACACTTTCCATTATCCCAGGTTGCTCCAAGCCCTATCCAGCCTGGCCTTGGACACTTCCAGGGATGGGGCAGTCACAGCTTCTCTGGGCAACCTGTGCCAGAGCTTCATCATAAAGAACATTACATCTAAAAAAAACTTCTGGTTTGAAAAATACTCAGGAGTATTAAACCATTTTGTGCCTGCTAGTTACAGCTATCGAAATATTGAAAGTAAATGTGAGATTGTAGACAGAAATATCTACATATATATAATATTTACGTGAAAATAGGGAAAGTTGGGGAACTAGATAAAATATTTATCTTTTATGGAAAATTGTTGAAAAGATCCTGTCGCTCTTCAGGACCAATGAGCAGTTATTTGCTATCTCAACCGTGGTGAACTCCAGCTCTCTTCTTATCTTTCTGGGATTTATTTGAGTTGCCTCAGATATTCAAGGCTGTGTTTTGGAAAGACAACAGCATTTTAACCACCAGAAGCCACGTTTTCAGATTGCGTTTTACAAATCAGACTGAAATGAGAGGGAAAAACACCCTAAAGGTTAAGGGCTCCACATAAAACACTTATTTAGCTCGGGGTTCCAAGCTTTGGAGGATCACTTTCTTTAAGCCAATGATGACCAATAGGAGGCAGATGGCCGGGCTGTCACGCTGGATGGAGCTGTCTGCATGATAAGGTCACTGCATCTGTCAGTGGGGAAATGCTGCCCACCCACCCAGCTCTCAGAGGAGAGAGCTCCAGGATCAGGATGTGCACTGCAGGAATTACAGGAGGTTACCACATCTGACAGCATTTGTCAAATTATCTCACGCCACCTTCGCAGAGAGGTACAAGAAATAAAACTGCTGCACTGCGCTGTTAGTCAGAAGAATTTGCCAACAATTTTCCCCCTGTGGGGAAGTGTTTTCTTGCCTTCTATTTTCAAACAATATTTGGATGTGATTTCTCACAGACGGTATAATTTTAATGCACACCATACTGTGTATCAGCTATCAGTAAAGCTATTACCATAATTAAATGTCATCTCTTCAAAGGGGACAGAAATTGCAAGTTCCTGCTATATCATAACTGATATTGTACAGCCACTTGTAAAATCATCTCTCCTGCTGCTCCAAAAACTCACTCCAGAATAGCAGTGATTACCAAGGTACATTGTTTTATCATCCCTGCCACTGTATAGACAGTGATACGCTGCATCATTGTGGGGAAAAGAATTAATACAAATTTGAAAAGTTTTAAAACCAAGTAACTAAACCAAGATGTCTTCAAAGAAGGTTTGGAAATACCCAGATGTTTTCTTTGGTGTTTAAATGTCAGTTTTTGTTATAAGTACCAAATCGTAACAGATAAAAACCCATGGTTTTTTTTTTCTTTTTTTTTCCTAATAGCCTTAGAGCCTTACTTTGCTTCCCTAATACAATAATTAGTAGTAACAGAACCTACATGACTTGACTGAAAAGAAACTGATGAATCTGTGGTTTTTTCCCCCTAAGATATTTTAGAATTAGTAGCTCTGTGCTAATAGCCTGAGTACTAATAAATAATTAACCACAGAAACAGTTTAAAATATTCAAAGATTGTTTGAATGGTACACTTAGTCCATCATTTACATACAGTAAATTACTCAACAAAATTGTTTTCCCTTCATGTTCTTTACTTCATTGTTGCAAAGAACAAAAGAAACTATGAAAACAAAAAATTAGAATCATTCATCCTCTGACATTAATAAATGCTCTCACCACATATGAAGGAAATTGGAGCTACACTTCATAAGCACATGGGTGTAAAAACACTGTTAAAAAAACTCATTAGTATTTCCAGCTAATAGAGAAAGTTTTATGTATGTTCCCAGTTGCTGTGTATTTATTGAACTTTATGGGTTTAACAGCAGAGTACCTTCAATATCCAATGTGTCTGCAATACAAAATATGTCAAATTTACAGACACTGCAAACCCTTTAGATTCATAATCAGTAACAAAACATGACTGTTAAGCTTTAAGACATGCAAACTAGAGAGTCTTAGAGGAGCATGTGAGCTAAGAAAGGTGTTCATTGTATGTCCTAATCTCAAACTCTAAATCATCATTTAAATTTTATTCTCTGCTCAGCTGATTCCCTCCTTGGTAACAAAAATAATGAGTTCTCCAGAAAAATGCATTCTGAGGGTCCAGCTTTGAGCTCCCAGCAGCAGAATACCAAAAAGACAATTTTTGATTCCTTGGACAAGTAAATATCCATGTATCAGTTAGAACATTCATTCTACGTTTCACCTGCTAAAATGGTAAGAGACTGATGCATCTTTTCTGACTGGTCTGAGAGAATTATATCAACACTTTGGCTAAACTTCCAAAAGTTGCTCATTTTTCTGCAAAATAATCCACTACTGAACTAGATTGGTGTTGTTTTTAATTTCACAGAACTACAAACAGCTAAAAATATCTGAAGCAATGAGGAAAATTCATCCAAGAAAACCAGAAAGTGCTTGGGCTCTCTGGCATTCAACAGGATGCCTTCGAAGACAAGGATGTGTCTGTGCCATTTTATTAATACTGCATTAACATGTGTGAGCAGAAATTTAAAATTACCATTTTAAAATGAACAAAAATACTTCCCACTGACACAATCCTTGTAAATTTACAGCTTCCTGAAGAGCATCTGTGCATCCAATGAACTGAGAGACGAGCCTAAGGACTTTTGATGGGAGCAGGGGAGGGGGACAGAAGATGATCCACAAGTGCTGAGGACACAAAACACAGGAGGCCTCCCCAAAATCCCCTCAAGCACAGGGCAGCACTGAGAGCATGAACAGCACAAAAGCCACTGGGAGGAATTTATGGAAACTACATCAGAACATAAATTCAGTGGAAAGGTTTGCCTTTGATTTCACAGCTTTGAAATGTAAACTGAAGTCTAAACAAAGTGGATGATGTGCTGGGGGCTCCCCACAGCAGAGTCCTCCTGCAGACACCACCAGGGACTTGCATGCAGCACTAAGAGTGGTTAAGATCTGAAAACATGAAAAACACATTTCATGCTGATCTTTGTTACCAAATGAAGCTTCTGGTTCACACAACTATGGCCATTAATTTTGGTTGCTTTTGTTAAAGTTTCAATTAAACCTTCTCTCCTAATACTTCAGAAATAAAATATCTACCTCATAATTTGGTAAGCATACATATAAATTTATTAGTTCACTTCATGCTTCCATTAATCATCAATGCAATACAAAGCAAGATAAAGACAAACTTTTTTCCAATTGTATGCTGTTACCACTGATTAGTCCTATTTGCCCTGAACAGAACAGATTTTCTTTAATCTCTCATTTCTGCATGTTAAAAAATGTAGTGTGATATGATACAGGAAATTATATGATATGATATGATATGATGTGATATAATATAATGTTAATTTCTTCTACCCAAGGAAGAATTTTAACAGTCTAGGGCCCCATAATGGTCAGAGGACATTAAGTACTAAACAGCCTGTCAGTATTAAGATACAGAATCTAACTAAAAAGCAGAAATATGTTTTATTTTTACTTCCGCTTATTCTTGGAAAAAAGTCTTATGAGTATTTCAGCTCCTCAGTAGGTGTTAACCACAAAGAGCTTTTCAAAGGGGAAATGTTATTCTTCTCTGAGATGCTTTCCTAATATAGTTCTCTCCACAGGAAGAGAAGTGAAGCCGGAATTTAAGAAAAAAAATATTTTCTGTGATACTTGAACAAAGAAAACTGTTAAAGTACTCATTCACAGGTGGAGAGATGAGGCTCATACACAAAAGATAGTTTAACTTTACTGAATGGAGATGTTAGGCATGCAGAAGATGTGCAGGGGAGACAGAAATGAGAAAGAATAAAGTATTTCCTAGAGTCGATAACCTTATTCCCTTACATTCAGCAGGTATAATCCTGAAACACTGCTTGATAAATCAGCAGCTTAAATCACATTAAAAGACTGATGGGATCTTGAAATTTCAGGGAGATTTTGGGACAGAGCAAGCAGCTTGATGCCAGTCAGACAAGCTGAAGGAAGCTTCAGGTCACAGCTGGGCAGGACACCGTGCTGAAGGGACTCCTCCACACTCTGTCTCAGTTTTCCAGTGCAAGAGGGGATTTCCAGGCTGGAATTGGAATGTCAAGGACATCGGCAGGACAGGAAATATTGGTGCTGCAATGCTGATTGTGACCACAGCTTCAGACTTGTGCTCAGGTACCAGGAACAGCACATCCACAGGAGCACAGGGCTGCTGCCATTTGGGAAACCTGAAAGAACTGGATGAAATGCTCTGGGGGTACCTTTTGCAGAATATTGGGCTGCTAGAGCTGTTTCTGACTAAACTGTTGCTGTCTGAAGTTTAAAACTGGGCTCACAAAGTCCCCAGAGGTTGTGACGCTGGTCACATCCCGTTTGTAGCCATACCCCCATCCTCCTGTCTGCATTTGGTGAGCTGAACACACAGGGTGTCTTTGACACTCACCTTGCTGTATTTATTCATCAATCAGCTCTGCAGCTTCCACAGAGGATTACTGGAAGATATACTGCACAGCCTTGCTTTAAATACTGCCTTGCTCTGGTTCAGTCTGCACAGAACAACCGTGTGAGATTTCCTGACCCGCTGGCAGTTAAAGGTTTGAGTCTGGAAGCTGTGGAAGACCTTCCTCCCGCTATGGTTTTTAGTTTATAGGATTGGTTTTTAAAAGCAGCAGCTCTTCTGAGTGTCAGGCTTTCCAGGGGAAAGGGATGTGAGCCTGAAGTTGGGGTGTGGAGACTGACAAATGCAGCAGGGACCTTTAATGGCACAGAGACTTCTATTTTCTCTGGGAATAAACACCCATCAATTTTGTTCGTGTTTTAGAACAAACAAATTACAACCCAAAAATCTGATCTATAAGAGGCAAGGAAAACAACCTATCATAATATCTTTCGGCCCAACTAAGCAAACAAGCAGGCCATAAAAATGGAGATACAATACCTATTGTCACATTGGGATGTGATAATCTTCAAACACCTCAGCAAGACAGACAGCTGTCCTCTGAAAGATAACAGGGGGAAGGACACAGACTCATTAATCTTTCCTCTAATTGCCATTTGATGAACAGGAATATTAACCTCAGTTATTCCCAGCCCCTTCAAGGGACGTTTAGTAGCCCAGTTGCTGAGCCTCACTGAGGCAGCCCAGCAGCTACAGGATTAAGCAGTTGCTGACAAGCCCAAATTACGTTTGTGGTAATTTCACTGAAGGCACATTTCACAGCTAATTGGAGCCTAAACCCAAATATTAGAAGGAAAAAATACAGGCAAGATGGAAATGCATAGCGTATCATTCTTGATGAGTGCTTCAAGACAAATAAATAAATAAATAATGGCATTTACAGGAAACCACCCAACAATTAGGTCTTTAACTGTTTTTTGCTTCATAGCCAATGGATATAATTGGCTTTAAGGGAAGAAGGTTTTTCAAGCTTCCTCCTTAGCATATTCATGTAAGAAAATATTTTACAACTTTTTCAATTTGCTAAAATTTCTGTTGTGCATCTCTGGCTAAAAGACAGAGCAGTATCTAATTTTAAGTATTCATGGTTTAATGTCCCTTTACTGTCTTCATCACCTTACACTTACCAGGTAAATAATTGATACGGCATCATTTAAAATAATGAAATTCCTTTTCTAGAGTTTCCCTGCCATTTATTTTTTAAAATAGGGGGTTTTTTTAGAAAATCAAAATCTTCAAACCATGACATTCTCAAAAAAGTACTGTTAGATATTTAAATAGTAATTCTCAAAATTTGTTTCTTCAAACCTGGGACAATGTAGAAGTGACACCATTTTTTTGGCACAGAAAGCAGATCCACTGTTCCTTTGAACAAAAAAAGCCCCAAAAACCAACCAGCTGCTGTCAGGGGTTGCAGTGCTGATGCCCAGCAGACACTGAGCACACAGAACCATTTGGGAAGAGGTTTTTTGAAGGGAAGGACTGATGCACAAGACATTTTCTCAAGGACACCACCGACATCCTATGACAGCTCTGGGCATTTGCTTCAGAACAAGCTGTCTCGTTCTCACCTGAGCTATTTACTGTGAAATCCTGCTCTGAAAAATGACTGTGCAATGATAAGAACATCGTCCTCCCCTGTGTCTTAATCAGTTAGCAGCAACAGTAATGTTCATAAATCCACCACAGAACAGTGTTTTCATGCTGTACAAATCCCTTCCAGATGTTAACAGCAATACCAGTGTGTCGTGACCTCAAAATATTTTTTGTATTTATTTACCTACACCCTTAGTGCAATCCTTTTAAGCATCCAAATTATGGTAGAAATAACTTACTAGAGGAAAATATTGACATACATTTGAGACTGCATACCTAGATATCCACAGAGTTCTGAGAAATGGAAAAAGTTACAAGTTCTTAGCATTCCTGGCCTATTCACATCACTTATTTGCAATGATACAAAAGTTACTCATTTTTATCTCTGAGATGAATTGAAAAAGTGCAAATACAAATTCACCCAAGTTAATATCCAGCAATATCTCCACAGTGACCTTCTTCCACATCATGTTTATTCATCAGCAAGGTTATTTCACTTTGAGCCTTACTGTTTTGGCATGAGACTGTTACTTTTTAATGTGAGGAAATGCAAAGAAATGTAAATAAGAGGTAATACACATGAAGTATTATTTTACCATAGAGACCTAGGCAGAAATGGAGCAAGGAAACCCAAGAAATGCAGTTTTTACATTAAAAAAGCATATTTAAGCTTGAAGTGAATGGTGAGGAAATGCTTAACTTTGTTCAAAAAATACTGCTTAAAGATGTAAATCCATAGAATAAAAAATAAAAACAAAAAGAGAGACATAAGTTATTTATCATAAACCTCACCACACAAATGCTGCAATTATAATGAACCAGAATAGGAAATGTGAAGTTCTTGTTTACAGAAAGAAGTGGATTTTAATAAGCCATTAATCCATCACTGCATATCACAAGTCAAGCAATTTGCAACTGAACACGAGAAAAACTTGTCTAGGTCACACCTGCTACTTACAAAGTGTTGACATTCTTGCCATGTTTCACAAATATACTGTCAAAACTTGAAAGTACATGACAAATTTATGCAATTAAGTTTTTGTTTGGATTACTAAAACAAGCCATAATTGATTGCTCATATTCTTTACTTCATTAATGACTCTCTAATTAGCAAAAACTTATCAGTATCTGTGGCTGGAGGGTTAGCAGGCAGTGATGGAAATGCAGGTGTGAAATAAGCCAATTTATGGTATCAGATGATGTTAATGATTTCACAGGACCAAGCAAGGTCCCATGAAATACACTCTCGGTTCCTATTACTAACTACTGACAATCACAGTTTTATATCACAAGAAGATTACTACACTTATCTTCTCATTAGTAGCTAATTTCACTCATTCCTCTTGCCAAACTAATTATAAAAAAAAACTTTTCAGGCTGAAATGAATTAATAGGGCACTTGGACCCCACTCATTTTTCTCATGATAAAATAATTTGTAGGCACGCACAAAAATCAAAATAGTTCTGTTAACTAATTAGCAACACTAAGGACAATAAAACCTGTAATACACTAGAAGTAATAAAACCTTTTTGTGAGTAAGGATCATCAGTTAGGTTTCCCTAACTTGCAATTTTATTATAACAGTATCAGAGAAGTGAAAGCAAAATAAAGCTATTATAGTAAAAATATTTCCTTTTCAAAGTCTCGGGAGCTGTTCCTCAAAACGGAAGTGTTGTAACACTGCACCCCTGAAGTTAGTACCTAAACCAGTGTTGTGACTTACTCGTGATTTAGAGGGACTGATTAATGAGCTGATGGATTTCACTGATTTAATTCCATTGGTTTTGTCAGAAAAACAAATTGAGAGAATATTTTAATACTCCACAGCTTTGGTTTAAAAGCAGGAAGACAAAACTTCATATCTGTGAGCGGCATTTATTTGCTTCTGTGGCTCTCCCAGGACTGTCCCTGTTCCATTGCTCCACATTTAGCAGAGATGCCAGCCAGCCAAGAGTGGTAAATTCCCAGTGACCACGAAAGCACCAAAATCTTGCCAAACCCCAGCCTGTAGAGGGCAAGACTATTTTGCCACCAGCCAAAACATCCTAAGCTAAGTTGAATAAGGATTTCTGTTGGAAAATGAGGAAACTACAATTGATACATGAGGACTCAGAAAACAGCTGGCTCAAATGATGTGGTCTGTAAGCACCCAAACTGATTTTGTCTAGACCTAACCTGTTCCTCCAGGTAAACCTCAAAATTCTTGTACCTCTCCTTCCACTCGAGGAGCAGCTGGTTCCATTCATGTTCCTGACACAGAACAGCCACAGATCTGTTGATCTCATTGTGACTGATTTCAGGGGAAAACAGGAACACAAATTATTGAAAATTCCAATACAAATATGTGGTCTCAAAGGAAGAAAAAGATAATGTAAATGTGATTTTGTGTGCTGCAAATTAATGTAGCATTTAAATGTTTTGAATTATAATAGAGTCTGTAGGCATAGCTTTTTAACTTGAAAGAGCAAATTTTGATTTATCTGAACATCAGCACCTCAATATAAAGTAAAAAGTGCTTAGAAACATATTCTGTTTCAATTACTTTATTGGAATCAAGCCCCTTGTAAGTCTCTTTAAACATAATTTTGACCAGAGGGTACTAGATTCATCTTCCCACTGGATTTTAACGAACATAAAATGTTCCACAGAGAGCTGAGTTGGTTTTTTTGTTTATTTTTCTTTCCAAAGGGTTCAACACACATTCATGTATTTTCAGTTTTTGTTTAAAGAAAAAAAAAAAAACAAAACAACACTGTGATCACAACTCCAAATCTCAATTCCCTAAAAACAAACCAGTCAACCCCCCCAAAAACTATCTGACTTGAAAACACAGGCAGTATTTGCATTGGGAAAAAATGCCTGATAGCTTTGCTTTTAATCTGTCTTTACAAAGCTCTCTGAAGATCAAAGAGGTCTCACTCAGACAGCTGCATTTTCATGCCAATGGCCAGCAGAAAGAATGGCCTTCAAGAAAACTGCTCAGTGAATCCCTAAGTAATCAGCCAGCAGAACAGAGGATAAAAACCTTCAAAAAGGTCAGTGGAGATGGAATAAGAAATCTTGACTGTTAACTTCAAGGATTTTTTGGTTGGGGCTTTTTTTTTTCTGTTTGTTTAACTCCACTACCCTGGAGTTAAGCGCCAACTGTGGAATTTCACTGTATTTGGCATCAATTTCTCTAAAATAAAGAACTGTGTTAATGAAAGCAACAACTGCTGCGAAAGAACAAGAAACATGCGAAATTCAAATCACTGTGCCGTTTCTGCTCAAGATAAAATGCCTTTTGTTTCTTATGCTTAAGCAAATATTTAAAGAACAGCAAAAAATCCCTCAGGATATTAAAAAATCAACTGAGCAGATGATTAACCTCACTATGCATTTAATATAAACAATTAACAAAAAAAAAATACTGTGCTTCATAAGAATCAATTAAAACTGTCTTTCTGTAGCGTAATGGGAATCTAACAAAGTGATTCTAATCACATATCAGCTCTCACCATCTGAACAGATCTTATCCCCCATCCCCACATTATCTCATAAACTTAGCACTGCCATTTGTCCTCAGGAGGCTCCCGTGTGTTGTTTGCCTTCATTTTCCCCTGGATTTCTGTGGGAGCATTTATGCAACACTCGTGTCATCATTTTCTGTGCATCTCCAGCTCACCAGGCCAGCAGCAATTGTACTGCACCGAGGGCCTGGTCACACACAGCGACTCTGAATCAATTCTGCGTGTGCCATGAAGTTGAACCGAACGTGGATGGCTGCCAAATTCTCTTTCTACAAAAACATCATTTCCAGACAGAGCAGGAGAGCTGGTGCAGTGCAACCAGGCATGGGGGATAGCAGGCCAAGGAAACAAATGACATTGAGAGATCCTCGAGCAGCTCAGTCACATTTCCTGCACTGGGTGTCTTGTTATGTGTTTGTTCTTTAACTAAAACTGTTTGCATTTGCTTTTTTTGTTACATAATTCTTTCCCTCAGTGTGAGTTCACGCCACATACATGCCTGTACTTTATTCTAAAGCTCTGAGGTGATGAAAGGTGACCTTAAAACTCCAATATCAGCACAACAAGCCTTGCTGTCATATCAACACTACTCAAATGAGCACTTCCAGCTTCCTCCCCTGCACCAGCCTTTTCATTTGGAGCTACGGTGAAAAGTCCTGCAGCAACTTTTTCATTGAAAAATCAGAATTACTTTTAAAACACTGAAGTAACACCTGAATGATGAGCAGGAGTACCTTCTTCTAGCACCATTTAAACTGATGAATGGGAGGAGACGGCTCCACAGGATCCCTGACAGATCTCCTTGAAACTCTGCACCACGGGTTCCAAATGACGACAGAGCAAAGTGCTTACTAAGAGTAATTGGGAGTTTCTGACTATTTTCTATATAGGCCAAAATGTACTTGATGAGGTTGCAGGTCTTTACATCAATCCTAAAGTTAAAAAAAACCCACTCTGTTACAAGTCTTAGCTAAAACTTCCCAGGCTTACCTCAAGAACTGTAAAAGAGTGGTCCCTCCCTTCATTCCACTGCCCACACTAGCTTAGAAATGGACAAAGCATTAAGAATGCTCTCAGTGAACCTCAGCCATGGGAAGAGCTCACAAGACCTCTACTTGACTGTCAGTAGAATTCAGCCAGATATATGTCTGGGAGCTTAACCATTGGGCCAGGTCTCCTTCCTGGCTGTTCCATGAACTGAGAATTTCCAGGGACAGCCCTGAAGGCAGGTGACACAGGCTGGCTCATCCCCTCACTGCATCCACAGCACACTGCCAGAGCAGAAGGGTTATGCTTCATAGTACTGGGCTCTGAATCTCCCTGGGCTTACTGGAGATGCTTTAAATATCATTTTCTGTGTATTTATCTGGTCAGAGTGTGTGAAACCACTTCAGGGTATTGGTTTTAGGACCTGGAATGCAATTCTCTTTTGCTTGCCTGGAGTTTCGTATAAAGACATGGTGTGAGTGGGTTTTTGAGTGTTGCACTGCATTTTACTCTGTTGTGTTAGTGACTCCAGACAAACCAAGGCTGGCACAACGTGGGGAAGACAAGAGAAAGAAAAGATTTATATAAAACTCCTACTTGCAAGTATTACTAGAGAAATAAAAAAAAAAAAATGATTAATCAGAATTAACTGCATAGCTATTTATAACACATCTCTTACGTCACAGACACACTCCTACATTTCGGAATAAATCCCAAAGTAAACATGGTGCTTCACAGTTAATTTTAATGGTGAGATTAACCTCATTACTGGAATAGCACAGTCTCAAGTATCATCCACAAAGCACAAACTCTTAGACTGCTAGGAAGACTGAAAAATCTGGGTACAATTCAGGCAGCTCTGAAAGAATTTTGTCATGTTTCTAGCATTCAGTGCATCTCTTCTAAAATATTGCTTATATTCAAGATGGAAAGCAAGACAATATTCATTACCTTTGGAAATATCTCACAGAATTTGCCATGGCTATGCACTACAGCAGAGGGAAAACAGCAGGGTCTCTCCACTGGAAAAGTTCTTATCCAGACTAACCACTATTTTGAGCAACCTGTGCCATATGCATTGTTGACTTTGTTGTTCATTTTCTAATATAACACATTAACACCATCCCTGCAAGACAGTTTGCAACCTCGTTCGTATGCCAGCAAAGTAAAAGAGAAATTAAAACAGATGCTTAATGAGTGTTTTCAAGTTCAGGGAGGACATGGCTGATATTTATTTTACCTTCCAAAGGCTGTTCCTGAGCTGTACCTGCCTCAGGGTGTTGAGCACTGGTTATGTGACAGCCTGGATGCTGTGAGCTCCAGAGGTGTGACAGACAAGAAAGTTGCCTTGGACTATCCTAAAATTTGAAGACTGAGCAGAATGATTGGGCTTCTCCCTTTTCTCTGGTTCTGGAGCCTTCTAGGTTAAGATAATCAAATGTATCCATGTGCCTCTCTGCCTTCTGCAGCTGCTGGCTTCTCTGTGTTTGCAGTAGCCCATCCCTGATCCAAGTCACAGCTCCTTATACCACCTCAGCCCTGGGGTACCTGTGCTCCCCAGTCCAGGTAATAATCCACAAAACTTCTCTGCAGCCTGGAGTGATCAGTCTCAGTCCCTCAGCTCCTGCTCTCCCAGAACTGATAGCATTTACCTCTTTGCATCACATTTCAACTAAGAATTCAACTTGCACGAGAGAGACAGAGAGAGCTGAAGTGTGAGAGAGCAAGAGCAGAGAATGAGCATGAAGGTGCACAGGAAATCTCAGGGGGAATGAAAATTACAGATGGGGAAACTGGAAGCAATTATTGAATGGCTTCTGCAGGACAGCTGATCTTTCAGGAATTCAGAGAACTCCCAAAACAAGTAAACAACAACCAAGACAGCATGGAAAAGCACAGCAGTTCCTTGTTTCTTCTGTTCTCATCTTCCTCCTGCAATCCAGAACTGAACTAAGTCTTGAAGGGAAGGATGTCACAGACTGTCAGGAGAGCACTGCGTCCCCAGCTGGGAGCAAGGGAAGGGGACACCATGACGCAAATTCATGGTTTTGTTATTGCAACACACAAATTCATGGTCTCCTTCTGATAATACAGCCCCGTTGCTCATCTTCCTTCACACAATGCAGAGATTTGAGTTCCCATCTCCTGGGGCCTGAGCCTGACTTTACTTCTGGTCCTCGGCCCTTGTGGTAGGTGCTGGGGCCACTGTCAACTGAACGAAAGTGAAAAAGGAAGAGATCTGAGAAATGCTTTAAAGAAGCACAGAAAAATACACTTGAGAGCATGGGTGACAGGCTGCTAGTGAGTGAACTCCAAGTTGATGATTCACATGTCTTTCCTGTAGATTAACCTATTTTACTTACGTAAAACAAACAAAAAATGCATTTTGCTAAATTACTCTGATTATCGTGATCCCCTCCCTGCTGAGTCAGCTGTCAGCTCACAGCACTCCTCAGATATGCACGAATAAATAAATCAGGAATACACAATGTAAACCAAAGAGAGGAAGCATAAAAAAAGCTGTTTCCACGGGAGTGGAATTTGCCACTCTCCCCTAGGAAAATTCTCTGCCGTGATTTTAGGCAGGATACAAAAGAAGGGAACTCTGAATGTTTTTCCATGATGTTGTGTTTTAAAATTGCTCCAGCAATGTCAAATATGATAACCTGAGTTTCTGAAGACTCGAAGCAACACAGATAAGTTTGTTGTATGCACTTTAAGCAATTTGACAGTAGTTTGACTTTCCAGTTACTTCCTTTCAGGTTTTATTCAAATCATCATAATATTTTAAGAGTTCAGCTGTGATGTCATCTTGTCACATCAACATGCATGACAAAATAGAGATAAGTAAAACTTATTCAACCACTGGATTGTGGTCAGAACAGCTCCATGAAATTGTGAAATAATTCATTCATACCAACTTGGATCCCTCCTGCTCATTTAAAGTTAACATTTCATATAGATTCAAAATCTTTAAAAACAAATCCTGTGGAAACATCCCAGTGCCAGACCAAGATGCTTTTCACTTCAGCATCACCCAGATCCTGCAACTGTGCAAGTCATAGCTGCCTCCAGTGTCATCACATTTCTTCCTCATCATTCATAAAGATATTAAACAATGCTTGAGTCTACTTGATAAATTCTGTACTCCTAGAATGCACACACATTCATAAAAGGTGAGGATGCCTTTTGTTCTTTTTAATATAACAAATATTCTCTTGAGTCACTGCTAAACTTTACGCAAGATCAGCTGTAGTAACAATAGGTTTATACCAATATATGAAATACAATCTCCTCCAGCCTATATACCTATTTTATATTGCCCTATGATCAAAAGAAGATTCAAGTTTAACTATGCATTCTTACAAAAAGCCTAAGTAATTCAGCATGCAAGACCAAGAGTCGGAAAGTCAGTTACAGTCAATGAGAAATAGTTTATATAGTGCATAAAATAATTAAACCTAGAATTTCTGCTAGTTTCAATACTGTATATTAATTGCAGGCTTTTATAATTGATCAGAAACAGAAAGAAAATATATCCTTATTTATTCAATAGCCATTTTGGTAAAAAAGCTAAAATTAATTCTTAATGCTACACTATACTACCGTGTGTGAGCTGCATGATGAGACACACCACTTCAAATTCCCTTGAATTTTTCCTTCAAACATTGTAGCTACAAAGATTTCTTTGTCAGGAATCAAAGGCTTCCCAAAGATCAATAAGCTCAGCAGCAAGCTTTTGATTTAGAGATATTTACCTACTTATTAACAAAAGGAAACAATAAAAAGCACTGATCAACAGCAGAATACAAGTACCCACAGCCAAGCTGGCTATTTTACCATCGGAGGAATAATGCAAGTTTCTTAATGCAAAAGTCTCCTCAGAAAAAGGGCCTTACACAGATATTTTTGCAACACCAGTGAGATCAATAATATCTAGGACACATAACAGCCAGGGTCAGCCTTTCCACTGTCCTTGCAAACTGGAATTATATGGTTACACCTACTTCCTAAGCTAAGTGCAGGAACTTGGAACTTATAACAAAAAGGCTGAGACAACATTTCTGCTTTGAACAAAACCAAATCCTGCCAGGCCTAGGATGTGAGCATCTTCAGTGGAGCAATTTCAGTGAACCAGATGCTGGACTACAGGTATTATACGTGATCATTCTGGTACTCAAATATCAAAGAGTACTTTTTTTTCTCTTCCCTGTTCTTCCTGTAGGTTATGGAATGATCCCCTACAGCAGCTAAGCACCCACAGGGCCACTTGCTCCCTCCCCCCATGGCAGGATGAGGCAGAGAATGAAGTGAGAAAAGTCATAGGTGGGGATAAAGATGGTTTAATAAGTGAAAGATGGTTTGATAAGTGAGGGGAGTGAGCGGAGTGGGGAGAAGGAACAAACAAGTGATGCAAAGCCAACCACTCGCCACCTCCCACAGGTGGAGTGGTGCCCCCCAGCCCCTAAGCAACAGCACCCTTGGAAGGCAACCCCCCAGACTGTTTGTTCCGTGGGTTTGGGGTGTGAGGGGGTGTTGTTGCTGAGCGTTTTATGGGATGGAGTGTCCCTCTGGCCAGCTGGGAGCTGCTGCCTGCTGCATCCCCAGGCTGCAGAGGAAGGGAAATCCCCGGCACTGGGCAGGCACTGCTCAGCAACAGCCAAAACATTGGTGGGTTAGCAGCACCATTTCAGCCACACATTCAAAACATGGCACCATCTGGACCACTACAAAGAAAATTAACTCCATCCCACTACCCAAAAGGATGGGCCATAAGTTATTATATAGATAATACCTAAGATCGGAATAGATCTGTTTAAAATCCTCTTTCCATCTGCCTTGTCAATACAAGCATCAGTGTTTGCTGTGACTTCCACTTGTCATCAGCAAATCCTCTGAGGACTTGAATCAGCAAAGAAAAATTCTTAGTTTCAAGTAAAACCTTCTATGATTTTAGTAAAAAAATCCAAGGCTAAAAATGCTCTAAAAACCTCAGTAATTCTTTCTGTTTTTCATCTTGTCCTGCTCTTTCTAGCAATGCAGTCTACAAAAAAATACCTTATTTCTGTTTCCAAAGAACACCAATAGAAATCTCTCTCATCCCCAGAGTAGCCACAGAGTTAAAATTCATGCAAAACAACTGTGGACACTCCAGTACTGAGTCAGGTACATCATATTTATGTTGAGCCATTAAAAAGCGTTTACTGTATTTATTTCTGCAAGCATTCTGCCTGCCTAGACATTTCTAAACTTTATGCTCCTATATACAGGAAATATATGTAAATGGAGTAGCCACTGTAAAATACTCATCTTCTGCTCTTCTCATCTTTTTTCTTCGTTGGGGAAGAGAGAGAAACTGAAGATTCTATCATCAGTTTGAGTCAGAAATATTATATACACTGGGTTATCTTGAGGAATTAAAATGTCCCTTGGTTATCATATTCCAAAGCAAAACTTATTACACTTACTCTGCATATATTATGAAAGTTTTAAATCCCATCTGACATAAATTCAATTAAGCACATCCTTAGAAGACGGCTGTACAGGTAACGGAACGACTCATAAGGATGTTTAAAACTTCATTAAGGGATAGAGGTAAATTGTATTAAGATTTATTCGACTAGCTCAGCAATAAAATAACTCAAATGTAGTCCTTAGCAGGAATCATGTTCGCTGACTAAATAATGCCTTCTGAAAAGCAAAGAAAATGCTGGGGAGCACCCAGTTTCCATAATTCCTTCGGGATTTCCTTGCACATAGTCCAAATGGCCATGTTGTGGAGTTATTTTGCTGTGAGGCCACCGAGGCCACCACTAAAAAGGGTTCGGAGACACAAATCCATGGGCACCAGCTGTGCTCTCACCCCCTCCCGGCCCCACGCACCCAGAGCCTCTACATTACCCACAAACACAGCCCAGGTCTCTTAAAAACAACAACCAGAACCCTGTATTTATAATTTCACATGCCAGGAGGGATAGCAGTTGGGAACCCGGCTCTTGGGAAGTATCTTGAACACCTTGAGGGCAGGAATTCTTCTCTATGCAAACAGGAACACAAGCACGAGCAGAGAGGTCACCCAGGTTTTATGGGGACTGAAGCATTCCTCTACTCAGAGGACTGCATTCATACTAACTCCTAAAAAACCCCCAGAGTTCTAATGGCTTTGTCTTTAAAAATTGTTAATAAATAGGCTACTTTATAGAGATTTTTTCCCATTTTAGCTATTCATTTTGCCATTCCTGGAAGTAAAGTGAGCTTATTCTGAGAAATAACAATTTCCTTCCAGGTTCAAAGACAATATATGGATTATCTCTAACTTATTATACAAGAAATGTAATTCTTGTTGAATATAAATGTGCCATAGAACTTTTAATCTTTCCAAACAACAATTTCACACTTGTTCACCCTAAAACAAATTCTGATTAAAGCAAACTAATCCGAATGATAGCAACATTCACTGATACAAAGTTGAAAGCAAATATTACTCTCAGCCTTGTATCAGAATATTTACAACTATTGTTTTTAAATAAAGTATCTCCAGCACTGAGGAATCCTTTGCTTAGCATCTAAAATGAAGTCAAGTTTTTAATTTGGTTCTTAAACAATCACACCAATAATGATAACAGCTGCACCCTTTATCAAGGCAGAAAAGCCATCCTGCTGTGCCAATTCATCAAGAACATGAGGCTATTACAACAGAGAGAATTTAAACCTGTTTAGTCTTGATTATGCTGGTGGGAAGGGAAACTGCCTCATCCTGGCACACAGCTGGAGCCCCTTCTGCTGTCTGGGGAGAAATACCAAAGGAAAGGTGAGACTGCCTAGGGCATGGCCAGGAGGTGAGGGATGTGAGGATTGGCTCCAGCCAGCACCTGGGACACCTCTGGAGCTCCATGGTCCATGTTCCCATTCCCTCATGCAGGAGGGACATGGAAAAGTCTGAGCAGAGTAGCTGGAGGGCCAGCAAGGCACTGGGAAACTGGAGACAGCACGGAATGGGAAGGAGCTGGGAGAGGGGTTTGCTGTTCAGATGGGATGCTGCAGCTCCTGCCTTAAATAAGGAGCTTAGATTTGGCCAGAAGGGCTGGCAGAACTCTTGCAAAACTCCTGAAGTCCCACCTGCTGCCACAGTGCATTTAGAGCAAGCAGATTTTGGTGACTATCATGAAGCAGGTGTTGGTGACACAGCATGAGCTGTGTCTCAGCTCTTTGGACAGCCACTTGCAGAGCACCAGGGACATCGATGCTTGGGGAGGGGGTGTGACCCAGCCTGGACAAAACACAAAAACACATCTCGTGCTTTCAGCAGTCACAGAGCTTCATAAACTTGGTCTTCAGTGGGGTCATTAATGAACAGCACTTTCTCTGGAAGTGCGGCAGAAGGGTCCCCCGTTCCTGTCCAGAAACTCATTTGGTATTTATCTTTTTGAAAAGAAAAACAAACAGCTCCATTCCAGCAAGGACAGATGGATTTGCCACCCAAGGAAGTGAGAGTGGAGTTTGGAAGACTAAATGTATTCTAAAGCTAAACATCATTTTGTCCAGGCTTCTTAGTTCCATTTAGTAACTTTGAGGGGAAGAGCTCTCATTAATAGCATGGAAAAAAGGTTCCTTAAAAAACTACTGGATAGAGTTAATTACAGAAAATGGAAAATGTCCGGTTGTTTATTGATTATACTTTTGGATTTAAGAATACCCCTACATTTAAAGCACCAGGCTGGGAAAGTGATATTGATTTTAGCTTGATAATTACAACCCGAATAGTCCTTTTGTAATACAAAGCTTTATTCAATAAAATATTTACCATGAAGTTCTTTGGGCCATACAGTACAATCAATTACCACCCATGAGCTCTTGCAGCAGCTAAACATTAATGTGGACATTTGAACACATTTAGCAAGGTTTTTTTTGTCTGCTTGGGCTTTTTCGTTGTTTTACTGTTCAGGTGTTTTTTGGGAAGGAGGTTGAGTTGGTGTTAATTCCTGGGGAGGATTCCTTTTATTTGTTTTAATAACTGAGACTATTAATGCTACCAAAAAGAGTAAAACCTCCTAAAATACTAGTAATTTTCTTCACCATGACAGAGCATAATTATGTGTTCCAAGCTTTTTACTTGCATGCAGTAAATAATCAGCCTCAAACGAGAGAGACATTTCCAAATTCTTTTGAGATTAAACAGTACAATTAACATATTAAATATTTAGTGGTTTTTAATTTCCCAGTAGCCTACACTACATTGCCTTTAAATAATACAGCACTCAGTACAGAGGTCTAGGTATATAAAAAAAAGAGAAATGCAGAGACAAAAACAGGTCAACAAACATGCAATGTAATCGATAATTTATGCCTATTACAAAGGACTTCTCCTGAAAGAACAGTTGGTAATTTAATTAGAATGCACTAAAAAAGAATGATTGATAGTTCAGCTAAATGATACCTTTTCCTTATCATCATTTGCTTTATGATTACCTGTAATTAGGGATGACTTTCAATCAATTGAAATAAATCTGCAGCCACTTAATGAAAAATAGTCTGAGAACATTTCTGAGCAAGGAGGGTCAGCAGGCCATGAAAATACTAAATCTGAATGTCTAGAAAAGAGTATTCAGGATAAGAAAGAATATTTTATATTTATCTAGCACACTGACAATATACTCAGTATGTTAATTCTTACTCAAAATTGAAAATAAGCTTAAAATAATGTATTCTAAGATAAGCTTTTCCAGTCTGGGATGGATGTGCAGGTCCAAATAATCATTTCTCAGATGCTAGTCAGAGTTCAGATAAGGTCAGTTACCATGAATTTATTTAGGCAATAAAATAGATGAAGTTTTTTCACTCAAGAATTAATGTCCACATTAAATATTTATACTCTTTATACAATATAATTAATGTACCATACCTTGTGAAAACATCAAACACTGACATATTTGCTCAAAAAATATATACACATCCTTTCTTTCCTCCCCTCTCCCCCTTAAATTACTTTACTCCTCCAATAGGGGAATGCAATGCTGCAGAAGCAAAGCAAAGAAAGCCATGAGAGCATTTGCACCCTGCTGGTCTGTTCCTCTGTAACAGAGAAAATTCCAGCAGCATCCTGGAAACCACACTGGAGCCAAACCCTCTCCAGAAAATTACATCAAGCCAAGAACTGGAGTTCTGTCACCTCTCAAAAGTCTATTCTATACATTGCTAAAATTGAAACTTTAAATCCTTAAAAAAGGCAGCATTATGGAATCTGTCACTTGCTGTCACCATAGGAGTGATTTTAACTTTCACCAGAACATTGTTGGCACCTTGAGTTCTACCTGCAGGAAAAATAAATAACATTTGTGACAGAAACTAATATTTCTAAGTCAACACCATTTTTCCAAGGTAGTTGCATGAAGTAATATCAGTGTGGGTTTTTTTATAATAGACATCATTTGTTAAAGATCAAATTGGAATGGCATATGAACTTTCTCACATCTTTTCAATTTGTTCAGTATATTGACTATTTCCCTGATTTATGTACCAAGATGAAATGCTGGTGATGGCTACATAAAGATCTTTAACTGTGGTACAAGAAAATCCCTCAGCTCTAATGGTTCTATTCAATATTCTCTGCAAATAAGCATTTAAAGGTAGAAATAGGAAACCATGAATCTACAAATTAGAAATGCTCACCAAATATTCTGTAGAAAATTGGCACAACAGTATCTACCACTGTTTTATTTCATAAATGCTAATGAGAGCCCTTCAAGAGGAAGCCTGAACATCATCTTTAAGCCACCAACAGAATCAAAAGCAGCTCCTCAAAGAAGCTTCTACCTTTCCAAGGTGTAAGTTCTAATATAATACATTACTTCTTAAAATTACTGGGAATCTTGCATTTAACAAGCCTTTTGAAGTTGAATTAGTGCTTTTTAAAATCACACAGCAAAGTTCAGAAAATGCTGTAGTGCAACAGTTACCCCAGTGTTAAATGCCCAATTGACCAGAAACAAACCAGAATTTGTAACTGTACTTATCTTATTTCACTGCTGACAAGAACCTGACCAGGATTTTCAAACATCTGTGCCCAAGCTCAAGAAATGACATCAAGATATACCTCCAGTCCTCCAAATACTCATCTATTTTGATTATCTGAGAGTGATTATCTTGAAGTGTAGTGGAAGTGAAGTAAGATGAGGAAATGCAGAAGTGGTGCTGTCTGTGATTTCAGTTCAGCACTCCAGACAAGGTGAGTTCTCACTGTGCAGCATCTTTAAAAATCCAGTCACTTACTCAGGCAACTGTATCTTTATTTCAGTGTTAAATTTAGACAGGTTTGTATTTATATGAACATTATAATTTATCTCTGCAATGTTTGCTTCTAAGATGCTGCACAGCCAAAATTCTTAAAGTGCTACTCCTGTTATATCTGTTATACCAGCCCTGTATTTTATACAAAAAAAAAATAAAAAAATTACTGCTGTATTTTGTGTATTCATGTGTTCATAAATTATTCCAGGAAAAGATAAGAGAACTACTACTCTAAGAAGCGAGAACAACCAAGTTCTCACTTTAAAAAAATCATTATGTTTTATTTTTTAAAAAAGCACTGTAGAATATCCTACTGGATCAGCAATTAAAAACAAACCCAAAAGACATACAGACGCCTAGCTCACCTTCAAGGAGAAGCCTTAAGGCAGAGCATTTCTAGCTCTCTTCTAAGCTTTCAACAGAGGATTTTTTAGCATTTAATACATATACTCAGGACAGCTTCTAGCTTTGTCCTATCAGATAGACACGGAAGCATTCTCACAGGATGAAGTCTCTGCCAGTCCAGTACCAGGTGCCCAGGATGACAAAACCAGCAAAGGCACCGGGTTCTGGCACAGGAGAAGTGTAGAGGGCACAGCCCCACATAGCTGTGCCAGCAGTGCCACCAGCTCCGTGTTTCTGATGTATTTCTGGAATCAGGAGGTTTCAGCTACTGCAGCAGAGTGAAAAGGAGAAGTTCAGCACCTATGGAGAAGTTTCACTGCACCCATCACGGTCCTGGGCCAAGAAATAACAAAAGCCACGATAAGCATCTGAAATGACCCTTTCAATGCAAAGCCAAACACACAAAATCCATCTTCCTGCTCCCCCGGCAGCAGCTGGGTGTCACCTTTGCAGCAGCTGGGCGGTTGTGAAACAGCACTTTCAACTTCTCTGCACGAAGGAATAAGGAGGTTCAGGTGAAGGAGAGAAAACTCTTTGAGAGGAATGCAGGGAACTGCTGCCATGGGCTCTCTCTGGCTGAAACTCTTTGGAAAAGCCTGAAAACTCTTGCCCTGGGCCTGACTGCTTTTGGGTGCTCCAATGCCTGTTCTCTAACTGGCTCCTATGCAATTAACAGGAATCTTCACATGGCTACAGGATGTTTTTGTATTAGACAAAAACATCCAGATCAAAGTTCAGAGGCTGTTAGTTCCAATGCACTTTTGTTTCTCCAGATCAATGGATCCACTTTAGAACAGGACAAAAACAGTGACCTTAATATATAAATATATATGTTAAAACAAATTTATTATGTATTAGGATCAACAAAACTCTTCAAGAAAAGCCACTTCCAAATCTATACTCAGCTAATAATATTTAAGAATAATTCCAGAGAGCCAATCTTGACTTGAACTGAAAAAGAAAAAGTTACATTATGACAAGAGCAGTTCTTGCACCTTGAAGCTTCTGTAATTTTTTGAATCACCATCACTCTTCACTACATCCCCTCATATGTGCCTGAGGCAATACAATATTCAACCACCATTGTGAAAATGTGGATTTGTTGTGTGTGTTTTGCTCCGGGTCTGTCTAACATGATCCTTTTTATGCTGTAGGGGATACAAAGGAGCAGCTTATACAACTATATCAAGCCTCAGTATTCTGGACAGAGTAAAATTGGACAATATTTATTCTGGAAACTTAAAAAGACAGGAAGAGATGACAGAGAATTCTGACTGAGAACAAAGGTAGCAGAAGCTCTGTGTTCATTTTCTTCCAACTCCCTACACTCCAATTAAAAAAAATACTTTCTATATTAAAAATGTTAGCTGTGCTGCTGTTTACCAACACTGAGTCCACCAGACAGAGTTTACCAGCTGCTCCCATGGTCTTCAGAGAAAGTTTGGGGAGTTTTCTGCCACAGACTCAGCTGGGGCACACAACTTAGCCTTGTTATTCGAATGCATGGCAGTGCCCTGTAATCTGTCTGTTTTCCAATGTATTAGATTAACATTTATCTCTTTAAGCACACAGCTTATCTGTCAAAAAAATCCTCTACAGTGTCTGGAGCGGTGTCTCCAAACAGAGTGTCCTAGTTCCACACAGGCTGTTATTTAGTGTCCCAATTTTCTTCACTTTGATAAAGAAGAAAACTATTCACTTCTGACAAGTTGATTAACAACAATCAGCATTATTTTCAGAAAAACAGATCAGCTCTTCCCAGAAAACTGCAAAACTACTCTCATCTATTTTTGACATGGCAGAAATGTACATCAATTCCAAATATGAATGGCAGTGATAAAGTCAAAGCAGAATTAAAGTAGGTTTAGAACTCAATAAGAATTACACCTTCTAGCAAGCATTTTTATGCTCCGAATGCATGACTCGACCCCAAAATTGTACTTTGAAAGATGCAATATTTTCTGCAGATTCTAAAGCTTTCATTTCAAAATAAATCTTTCTAACCTTATAAACACAAAAATAATCTCCAAAAACTAGGTTGAAGCTGTTTTGCTGTATTATCAAGAGTAAGAAAACAAGCAAACAAACAAACAAACAACGTACATTTCCTTTTATTCTATTCTGTTTCCTTCTATTTCTGTTCTCTAATATGTAACACAAGTCAGCCCATCTCAGGAACTGCACTGGTTCTCATTTACTTCCCCAAGTCAGATTTTATTGACACATCATGAATTATTAGGTCGATTTTGACTTCTACATTCCCATACAACTCCCCAGCTTTTCCAATTAATCCTACCGCAGGATTCAAAAGATGTGCTGCTTTGCAATAAATCTGTTCCAAAAAGATGGGAGTTCTGCACTCACTTGTTTTTCTGTCCACCTGATAATTAGAGTTTTCCCATTGAAAATTGGTTATTAAAGACCCAAATGAATTGTACTGAAAATTCTAAACTTGTTATAATAATCTGCCCACAGGTACAAGGGTATATTGTCAGAATATGTATTTTTAACATGTAATATTTTATTATTAATATTAGATTATTACATATTATTACTAGACTAGAGCTGCTGCTGCTGAAAAAGTGGAACACTATTAATAATAAATTCAGGAATATGCAGCATATGATTTTTCTTTATGAAATTATATATTTGGATCAAAACTTGGGCTATTGCTAATAAGTTATCTTATAACCTAATCTTTGTGAGGGTTAATGAATTTTTATTGAGCATGGCATTCCTAGACTAGAAAATTAAAGGATTCTGTGACAGGAAAAAAAATAAAATGCTGCAGGTAGCTTCAGGTAGAAGTAGATGGAAATAGGGCCAAACTTTCCACATTTTGTGGTTAATTACGTATTATTAGCAATAAATTGTTCTGCTGCATCCTATAACAACTGGGTAAGTCTCGACTATCAGGATTACAAATAGTATTCTTCTAGGAAGAGCATTCCATGAAATTTTGTATTAATTACAGTAATTTGCAAGCAAATTTCAGCAACACTGTAGCTCCGTGATTTTCATCTCAATCAAACAGAAACAGAGTGATCACTGAGAGAAATCTTCTCTTTTACAATGGGGAGCTCATGGAGGGATTAACCGTACTGACAGCAACAAAAATATATTTGATTTTTAAATTTTAACTCTGCCCCTGCTCCTCAGCAGGCAGTAACTTTGTTCTTCAGAAAACACTTTTCTACCACTTGCATGCATTTCCAGTGGATGAGCAGAGTACAAGGCACACATTAAAAATCTCTGCAGAGGGACACAGAGCAATTCCATCTGATGGCCATGGTGAGTGACCCCATGTACTTGGACTGGGAGCCCTTGAATGCTGGGAACAAGAAACATAAACTTATGAACATGGTTAAAAAATTGCCTTTATCAAACAGAAGGCCATTTCTGTCTCCAGGCCCTCTCCCTCTCCCCAAAACACCCAAATTAATGGCAGTATCCATATCTTTTTTTTCATACAATGATGTTTTTTCCCTCAGGAGTTGATTGCAAAGAAAGCACTGAGTAATTAAGATATTCTCAGTGCTCCTCATATCCCTGTCTGTATTTGGAACACTCAACACATTTCACTACAGTAATTTGAAGCAGTATTATCCAGGTTTTCTTTTAGATTATTATGATTAAATATAAATAGGTAATTTCTATTCAGCTTCTTCCCTGACAGAAACTTTGGAAGCCAATTTTTATTTCATTATATACAGAAGTCACATCTTCAAACATCAAAACAGTCTTTGAATATCTGTCTCATAAACAGGACTCAGAAATTCAAAGTTAAAAATGAGAAGTTGTTGTATGGATTCATGCTGAAATATGGAATCATTTGCAATCCTAGACCACAACAGAAGGAAGGCAGCTCATCACATTCCTTTGTGCACAATAAAAAGCCACAAAATAATGTGTGTAATAATTTACAGCATCACTGGTAAACCGTGATTTTACATGGAATTCTGAAATATCCCAGCTGGGTTAAATGGAAATGATTCAGCACTTGGATGGAACGTTTGAAGGAAGTTCTGCCACCAAACAACCCAAGGTCACCACACCTTCCATCAGCCAGTGCCACACAGGCTCCACCAGCCGCCACCACATCCAGGCAGAGCTCAGATGTCACCATCACTGCCTGGCTGTACAAATTAAAGTTATGATATGATCAATTTGACTGAAAGTCCCTATTAGCGTTCTTTATTTCGTGTCCTCTAAAACAGTTGCAAAGAAGACTTTTATATTTTTGGATCACTGCATTGCAAAGTGGCTGTCACAACGTGTAGGACAAGATTTATCTTTTGAACCTTCTATGGAGACAACTGTGAAAGGTCAGCAGAACAGATTACAGATAATTCTGCATAAAAAACCAGTAAAACAAATCACTTCTAAATCAAATCACACTACTCCATAAAACAAGATGTAAAACTTGCAATCATGATATAAAACCAAAAGCAACACAGTATTCATAGTGTACTTCTGTCACTAGGGTTTTTACTAAATAAATAAGAAATTTTGCCTTAAAAACAAATCCAAAACACTTTATGAATTTCTTAACATGGAAGTAAAAGTACACTGTTATAAACCATCTCAGGTTCAAGGATGCCAACCCCCTGAGGCACAAAAATTGTAATTACTACTTCAAACACTCACAGAGACTATCTGGTCTTAACACTATCGAACTGAATAATCTTGAAACACAAGTAGTTGATGTAAAATAAAAGTAGTTACATTAACTGTAACAAAATTACACAACAAAGTCGAGGAAGCCTCTACTTAGGACTGCTTTTCTTTCTGAATTAACAACATCAAAAACATTGTGGTTGTGGGCTTTATTTAATAAATGCAAGTTCTACAAAGGATATAAGTATTTTTTGCCAGTAATAATGATTATTTTCATCTATGTCCAACACATATGAGAGAACTAATACCACATCAGTGGATTATTAAACGCAAAGTTTATAATTGAACTTCCCCTTCATTTGCTTGCAAAGCAGGAGCTGAAATCTCTTGCCAGTTAAACCACTTTTGTTTTTACATGTATACTTTCAATACTGAGATTGCACATAAATATAATTTAAACTGACAGAAAAAGCCACAAAGAAACAGGATTTTGCATTGTTTGCATTATGCAGGTACTCTCTTGGTGCTGTTGGAGTTCTCCTCTTACTCTCCCTTGGGGGGAAAAAAGCAAAGGGAAAAATCCATTATTTTCTATCTATTGAGATATTTCTTTTCCTACTGGGAATCTAAAATGCCTGATCTCAGTGTGAGATCTCTGAAAGCACTAGTAAGAGAATTCTCCTGATAAGAATGAGAAAAATAAAAATTACAAATGGCTAAGTCAGCCTTATTACCTCCCTCGGTCACTTGAATTCATTGCTACTTAAAAGCAACCAGTTGCAAACCAATTTCCATAAATAAAAGGAAAATTAGACACCATCCTTTAAATTTGAAGTGTTAAAGAACATTGCCTAGAATTTAAAATGAGCCAAAGATTGTCAACTGCCAGCAGCATTTGTGGCAGGAGCAAACCAAGGGAGGAGGTGGGAGTTTCTTTCTACAAAAGAAAACAAAACCCCATCAGAAAACAAAATTCCACCAGCATTGCAGAGTGCCTGGAAGGCATGGACTAGACACAACTTCCTCTCCTATTATTATTATTTTTGCTCTTTTAAGCACAAAAACCCTCCATCAAGCAATGTGGAGTGACAGTGAATTATAACACAGCCAGGGCACCTGCAGGAACTTCTTGTATCTGACTTCAGCCATCTCCACTGCCATGTCTGTTCTCAAATAACAATTTCCTGAAGTCTCCTGTTTTCCAGAAGGATAAAGGATATGAAGGGACGACAATATAAGAGAGGTCTTGAAAATAATTTCTTACCACAAAAACAGAAAGAGGAGACACAAAATAACAATAACAAAAAAAATGTAAAGTTCTTCAGTATTGTTTTTATTTTAAGAAGTGGCAGCATTGTCTGTGGAGGATGAGCAGAACACTCAAGAACACCTGCCTTTAGAGAATAAGAAGCACATGCTTTAACAGAACATCTTGCAGTGGTTAGAGAGAGGGAGGATCAAAGATCCTGCATCAGCACTGTCAGTTTCCTCAGGAGTGATGTTTTTCCACTCAGTGTGCTGCAGATCTACAGCTCTCCAGGCACTGAACTTCCAGGAGAGGCTACAGGGAGCTGCTTCATTTGCCCAGGAAAGGGGAGTACCTGATCCACATGACAGCCCAGAGCTTAGGAGGTAATTGAATTTTTTCATGAGATTATTAAAGACCATGAAAAATACATCAGTCTCCTTCCACAAGGACAACTGTAACCGTCAGTTCCAAACCTGCTTTGGTAAATGTCACCACGTGTTAAATGTAAGTGCTCAGCTTCCCCGGGCTCTGGGGAGCACAGCAAAGGAAAGGCTGGCGTGGGAAACACTCACAGCTCCTGACCACTCACTGGTCTCACCCACAAATGACAGCATTTTGGGGACAACACTGAGCCAGCTGTCGGGCAGACAGCAAGAGATGTCAAAACCAGTGTTTTACACTTTATCATGACCTTGCTGAGCTGCCCCACACAAGGTGTGTGAAAGCTGCCAGGATGCAGGTGATTATTTACCCCAGCAATTTACACACCACATCTTTTCTCCCCTCACAGCTCCAGAGCAACCCGGCCACAGTCCTCCCATCACTATTTCAAGCTTCCTTTATTCTAATGAGAAGTGAAGTGTTTCGTGTTCTCGCTATTTATTCTCATCAGGCCACTGTAATGAAACTCAGTGGAAAGTTAAATATGAGCAAAAACAAATACACAAGGTTAACTGCCATGACCGAGACACAATAGCCCTCAACACTGAGAGGGGGAAGGCAGAATCACTTTAAGATCTCTCTTTATAAACACAAGAAGTGCATGGGCATTTTTGAGACTAATTTATGACAATAGAGATAGGAGATTTTCTAGATATTTATGTAGCATGCATGTTAATCTGTACTTATTAGACTATCATCTTAATTTATCTCATGATAAGTCAGCTATCATTAAATTCCTGATAACTTTATAGTAGGAAAAAAAAAATCAGTCATCTGGTGTCATAAATTTTTATCTAAATAATGTGGTTTCTGTTCACAGCAAAGTATGTTCAGCTGAGCAGTATTTCAAATGACCAGATTGGGGGAAGTGAGGCTGGTGGCACAGCAGCAAGGTGCCCACACCTGTGTGCAATGACATCCAGTACAAGTCTAAATTATTTATAAATGCTGGAGAACACTGGGGATTTACTGACTCGGAGAATGTGCCAGAGTCATACTGTTCACTAAAAATGCCCCTATTTTTAAATCTCTCTTAGTCATAATGGTACCCTCTGAAGTGAATCATAAAGAATATCAGATGCCATTTTAATCATCCCTGGCAATGCCTCTCCAATCTGGCAAACCACCCACTCCACCAACAACTCACACAAAACTCCTGTGCAACACAAACCACGGCGGTTCTTTCACAGCTTCCTGCCCAAGAGCAAGACGTGCCAGTGTGTAATCTGCCCAAATCAAAAGCTTCCACACCCTTCTCTATTAAACCACACACCAAATATTATGTATCTAATACTCATGCTAAAAACACAGAAGAATGGTAAACAGGATCTGAGATTAGGACTAAAAATTCCGACTTAATTCTGACTCAGTTCTGGCTGTCAATAATCTGCAGTTTTGGATGAATCCCTTTATTTTTTTATGCCTCCATTTATTTCCACAGACCATTGAAGGATTAGCTCAAGCTTCTAAACCATTTTAAACAAAAAGGGATTTCCCTATAATTGCTAATACAATTACTGAACTGAGAGAAAAGAATTCTTTTGAACACAACTTTGCTTTTACAACATGCTTGTTCTGATTATAGTTTTTTATGGCCCAGTAACAGCGTGGAAAGCATTTAAGCTGGCTTTACCATTTATATTAGGTATTTTTTATTATATGCAATGCATAGCTCCTTGGGGTCCAATCTAGTTTTCTTTCTCAAAGAAAAGGAAAAATATTTAAAAAAAAAATCTGTAGAAGGTTTACTGTAGGCAAAAAACAAACAAAACCCCAAATCAACCAACCAATTTTTGCTATAATGTAAAGCAATCAAGATTCTCAAATTAGAGTTTTCCTGAGGTATTTCCACAGGCAGACTCTTTTCTTTTTTTTAAGCAGTTTTCTCAACTTGCTTAAGCTGGATAACAACGGTTTTGCTTGAAACTTAACCCTTGTCCCTAGAAATACGAGCAGGATTAGTACCAACACTAAGGTACAGTTCATTGTGTAATGATGGCAAAAGAGTAGCTCTCCATCTACTCCATCAGTAATCTTGGCAGCCACATCCCTAAATCTGTGCCAGACATCATTTGCATGGAGAATCTGCTGCTAGTTCCAGGTTAAAGAAATTGAGATGAAGCTGCATTGCAAAGAAAGAGTCAGCCAGAACTGCAGCTTTTTCTCATTTCTGGAAAAAAACCAGATTCTACCTGGTGACACCAAACAATGGATTTGCTACCTTGGCATTGGCAGAAAAAAGAAAATGAAGGGGAACAGGAGGTTAAAGAACTTCAGAGCTTTAAGAGCTTAGTGATTTACTAGAATAATTTGTTAATGAATATGAAAAAGAGTGGAAAAGCACAAAGAAAACCAGTAGTTATATCAAATGTCCTTGGTCTATTCTCACCAATAAGGATTATAAAACAATGAGTTACAAGTGTACCTGGAAAAAGAAATCCTGGCAAGCTCTTCAGAGACTCACCTTTTCCATTGCCACACAAATGGCCTGAAATACTTCACGTGAAATGAAGGAGGAAAAGATCCTGTAACAGCACAAAATTGTAAAGGTACTCCAGCCTCCCACATCCTCATTTCACACAATAAGGAGTGTGAAGGATAAACTCTACTCTCAAATCAAACACACTCATAGTTTTAAATGGAATTTGGAGCCTAAGCAAGCACAAGATAAACACTAGGTTGTTCAGACATGTAATAAAACTAAAATAGACTGAAATAAAGAGGCAGGAAAACCACAGGAGGGGTTCACCAAGAATTAAGAATTTCAGCTGCATCCAAAACCTAATTACTGTTTTAACAGGAACTAATGAGTCCCAAATAAAAACACAGAAGGAACACAAAGGTAGTGAAACCACTGGCAGTGTGATACCCTTTAGCACCCCCATCCTGGTAATTCATCAAACAAAAAGTAAATATTACTCCAGCTATTCCCGTAAGCTCTGTTTGTTTAAAATTCATTAGGTTCAAAAAGTCAACTCAATGTACACCCTCAGAGTTCAAAAATTATAGACTTAGTGCAGAAATGATTGATAAGACATATACTAAAATATTCACTGGGAGTACCATTGAAAACTTGAAATTTAATAGAGACGTATGTAATTTTTACATTACTGATACTTTTTCTGCTACTAACACACCAGGCCTCCTCTGCTCACTAAATCAGTGCAGGGCTGCTGCTCACTTCACTCCAGTCAAGTACAAATCCTCTACCTTAAGCAGATCAGCTGCATTTAATGACAGCAAGTTCCTACCTTTTACAAACTGAAAGATCTTGAATTACTTTTCAGCCAATTCATGACTTCCGCAGCTACAAACACCCTCTTAAAAATTCGAAAACTAACAACTACTTCAGGGTTAAATTTTTTATAGAGCCTTCATGCACTGCTGAAAACCAAGGGATTTCAGCTAGAGGTTGATTTATGCTCTTGTGCACTTGTCATTTCCTTTCCTGAGACATCAGCTCATTGCGTGCACATGCTTGCCTTACAAAATCAGTGCTATGTTAACTTCTAATTAGATACAGCCTAACTTGCTTCCAACACAACTAGGAAGGCATATTAAGGCATGTAAGGCAATTTTTACTTCTTTTCACCCATTATTTCCTTTTAAGTTGATACTTATCTCTTCTTCCAATCATGGACAATCAAAACTCTGAACTTTTAAAATGTTTGGACTATTGAGGTAAATTTTTTCTCCCGTTTCTTTCAGCACTCCCTGGGCACAGCTGGAATTCTGGGCTTCTATAAGCAAAGGGATAGGAATTGTCTCTGGAACAGGACCTGTTTTCCCCACTGCCTCTGGAATCGTGCCAGCCTGTGCCTCTCTGTGCCCACCATGAGAACTGGGAGTGCACACCATAAGAATTGGGATCTCTGCCCACATCCTACTTTAAAGAGAACTCAGGGCTGCCCCACTCAAAGTTCTTGTCTTCAGCAACTGCTTCTGTTTGTAGCTCTTCTAGTGAACCAAGAAGAATCTGAACTCTCAGCAAAGATTTGCCCATCTTAGGACATCTCTCAAACCAGCCCCTGTGATGTGTTTTAGAACACTGGAGTGTTCTTAGGGAATGGAAAACTGAAATGCACATGGGTATTTGCAGGATCCTCCTCCCCAAACCCTGCCTTGGCTTGCATTTCCTTCACTGTCCTAGAAGGGCAAGTACTTAACAGGATTTTCTGACATATCAGCTCATTTTTTAAACCTGAACCATAACAAATTCCCATTAACTCCTTCTACTAGCTGACAGTAGCTAAAAGTCACTGTCTCCTCACTCTCTTCCACAGATAGCTCCATTCACATGTACATTGCTCTTTCTAATTCACTCAATTTCTTTTGGGTTATGTGACCAGAACCTCTCACTCTGTGTTCTCCTTCCCTTTCTTCCCTCACAAAACTACCTGAGCCCTAATCAGTTACTACTGAATACAAAAAAACACACATATTTTTCATTACATAAGAATTCCTCATAATATCCACACAGGAATACAGTTTTTCTTTCCAAGTTGCTGGCCAGAATATTTTTCCAAGTCTGCAATTTGGAAGGCCACTGGCTTTCTCAGAAAATCCCAGACATCCAGTAATAATGCACTTTTTCAGGATTTGCTTGTTTGTTTGTTTTATTTAAACCAACCGACATAAAATTTAATGGAACACAATTCAGTCAAAAAAGCTGAACTGATTGTTTTTTTTTCCTGGAGTAACACCTCATTCTGAAGGCAAAACAAAACACAGAAGTGCAAAAAAATTAGTTTGCTTCCCCAGAGACCAACACATTTACTCTGAAACAGTAAGAGCAGTGTCCTGGAGGTAGAACAAGCTGCCCTGCTCCACAAAAAGCCATTTCTGATTGATGCTGACCCACCAGAACACACCAAGAGCTCAGGGAGTGTTAGGTGATGATCTCTTGGAGCTGGCTGGACACATTCAGCACAATTCTATACCAAAGCACAAACAAAAATTCTGATTATTCATGGACTGGCTTAATCTTTTTACAGTGGTTTGTGGAAGTTGCAGTGGTGTGAAGACACATTTCAGGGAACTGATGTGACTAGAACTAACAAAGTTTCTACTGAACAAAGTTACACCTTGGCTCATAATAACTGCAGTTTTCAATTTGTTGTTTCCTCGCTCAGCTACAGAGAAGGGCCTCCACAGAAATGCAGAATCTAATTCCCACTCAAGGGCCTTTAACTGCCTCACTCATTAATTATTTATTAATTTTAAAAACAAGTACCACACCTTATTGACAGCTTTCCCAGAAAATTCCCCATCCAGTTTTTGACTATAGAATATCTCATGATCCATAAACCTCTTTTATGGTAGGAAAGTAAACATATTGAGAAGCAGAAAATAAGAATGTGAATGACTGCGCTGTTCTCCTGTGCTACCACATCTTTTGCAGACCACACTTCAAGTGTTAGGTTTGTATTTTTTTGCCATTAGAAGAAAAGCACAAGGCAGGAAATCTCTAAATGAGGAGCAGTGAGATCTCTACCCATCCTGTGATGCCTGCAGCTGGTACCCCTTCTCTTCACTCCAGGAATGGTCCAGCACAGGATACCAGAACCAGCAAATTCCCTGTGAACCCTGCACAGAGCTCAGTGAGCAGGGAATGAGCACATGGGCTCCTGCAGAAAATGAAACTCAAACTTTACAACTGCACACGGACACTTTGTAAGTGAAATTTTGTCTGGTGTCTTTAAAACAACTTGGAGTTTCCATTTCTGTGTCATCCCTCTCTGTGTGTCAGAGCCATTTGGAGTTGGTGGTTTTTTTCACTGGGTTTTTTTTCAGGACTTATGGAGAACTATATATAAATAACAACTTTGGCAGAATTACATGCAGAACACAAACACAAAAACAACCCATGATACACTCTGCAAACTCCCAACCTCATTATTCCAGAGAAAGATAGACTCCAACAAATCTACTGATTTGCCAGCACATTTTTGAACAGTCAATCTGAAAAGTCAACTTCTTTACACTTCAAAGAAAGATTTGCAAGTTAGCCTTGCTAAACTTTTTTTTTTTTTTTAATTCTAGCAGTCCTTTTACATTTGCTTCTGATTTAAAAAAACAGTGATCATTATCTCAACATTTAAAGGACTTGGACATGGTGTGGTTGGCCAAATTCACATTTACTGGGTGTGCATTGTTGATACTGCATCTACCGATGTCATTCGTGTGATAACTCTGGCAAGAACGAGCTGGATCTCAGGCTGCAAAACCACTTCTCAGCCTTTCACCATTTTGGGACCTTCCAGCTGCACAACTTTAGTTATGAATAACAACAAAAAAAGGCACAGCCATAAAACTTCATTTTGAGTTACATTTTAGTTAAGCTCATCATGAATCTTATGGATATGAGTTACTAAATTATTTTTATTTTCCTCTGTTTGATCAATATAACATTTTTCCAAAACATCATGATTCAAAATGATATTTTGCAGTACCTTAAATCTTAATTAAAAGTGTCTTGTACTGAGGCATGACTAAAAATAACAACCTGCTAACAATCTTAAATCTTCATTTTTTCTTTTAGAAACGTGTAATTGTAGCTCTTAGCCTCCTTGTTTAGATAATCTTCTCAAACTGTGTGCTCACTATCTAATGAGTAACAATTTAGTAAGTTTACAGAAACAGGTTATGGGTAAAATTGTTTCTTTTCTTCCTGCTCACTTTTTTTTTCTCTTTTTTCTTTTTTTTTTCTTTTTCTTTTTTTTCCAATTAGAATTCACTTCATGCTGTAAGTTGAGCTCTTTCTTATCCTTCCAGCATCAACACAGTCTTTCACTTCTGGAAATTACATTTGGGATTCCTTCCTTTTACGCTTTCATTATGATTTATTTCTGAAGAAAACCAATAAGTGAAGCAAGTACAAAGGAGTGTTGACTTCCCTAGACCTGTATCACCCTGACACAACATCTCAGATCAGTATGGAATTAATTGAAATCTGTTATTGACTCTGAAACCTAAATATGGCAATTTAGATGTCAACATTAGCAAAGTTGATTTTAATGTTAACATACAACAACTCTGACAAATGAATTGATGACATGTACAAATTCCTGACATCTGTAACTTGGGACAGCAAATGGAGTTGACAAATGGATCTGATGGCAAATATTATGTGACTCTGTAATTAGGGATGTACTCAAGTTTGCACTGAAACTACACTGGAACAACAGAGTGAATTTTCCACTGGCTTGCAGATTAGGCAGCTATTTTCAGTTATGTGAAGCACACACAAGTTCAATTATTAAAAACCCCTACAATCTAATTTAGCGTTGTCCACCTATTTCACAGAATCAATTAGTTTGGAAAACACCTCTGAGACCTTTTCATAGAGGTGCAAAGCAGGATCAGGCACTAATTATCCCTTTTTCAGAAATAAACAAAGAACAGTTGAAAATTTACTTCAATTATACTAAATACTGACTAGAATCAGTTTCATTAATATTATATAGAAATTTATTATGAGAACTTATGAAAACAATTCACTGGTTTCTTAAATAAAACTAATCATTAGGTTTAATGACTGCAAAGAAATACAAGTATTTATTGAATGAAAGAGAACAAGCATTTAAGTGAATGAATTTCTCACTAAGAACAAATACAAACTGAACTTGCTCTCCATACCTGAGGAGATCGCTTCCCTCATTATTTCAGTATCTTATATTATCACTGCACACAAAATTCCCCAGCAGACAAGGGACTTTGCCCCTTAATGTGCTGTGTAAAAGCACAGCACAGAAGATAACAGAAATTAAATGAAAGCCTTTTCAGACCCATTTTAAAGATTCAAATTGAGTGACACTTGAGCAAATACTTTGATTAAGTCTATCCATTAAGCGATGCTTTTCCTAAAATGTTCAGTTCCAGCTGCTTTCCCCAGGACATGAGAATGACCAGGCACAGCCCCAGTGCCAGTTCAGGTTTGCACACACTGACCCCCAGCACAGGGCTCTAATTTGAGGTGTGATAACACTCCAGAATCTGGTACAGCACTTTGCTTCCTCAGGCAGGTAGGGAAGCTGGAAAGTAGCCACAATGCTACAGTAGGAGCAGTGCTGAAGGGCAAGGAAAAGGGAAGCAGGGATTAATTTGGAAGGTTTATGTGCCTTTAGCTCTTCTATAATTCCAAAGCTGGTCTTAAGTACAAATTTAAATAATACTGTGAACTGGGCAATAGTCCTTCTGAGTCTACAAAAACCTCAAATGTCCTATGAACAGTCGCTTTTCTGTCCCAGGTTTGGATTTCACTGTTCAATTTGCCATTCCTGAACTGTAATCACAGATTATCAGCTAAAAAAGCAGCTGCAGTGAGCACTGTTTACATAGAGAGGGGATGCTCAGCCCCACAATTCTGCTCCCTCTCTGTCTGCACTACCTGTAATAGCTCAGCTGGGCTGCCACATTTAGCAAACAAAGAACACAACCGTGAAGCTGCTTCTCCATTTGGCTTTGTGCAAGCATCATGGCCAAAAATCTGCAAGCCAAAATTCTGCTGTAGGATAATTAATACTTTTTAATGTGGTTTTCCAAAATGAAATCATTCTAGGTTATGCATTGCTGATAGATGCTTTTAGGCATTTTGGGAGTGGGGAGGGAAAATTAGGATTCCGAGCTATCCATCCAATTTATGTCACATTTCTTGGGCGATTCAACATAATCTATTGAATAAATTGTAATAGATCTACAACAATTTTAGATCTAGGTCTTGAACCTTCTAAATCCTGTATCGAAAAAATAGGCCACAGGGGAAAGAAATGGGCTAAGAATAAAAATAATTTATTTGATTCTTGTTGAAGTCAAAGTTGTCATCATGAACTATACCTACCTTAAAAAATATCTTTCAAACTACTCTGCTTTCTCAGGGCATATTCTTGTTTCATTTGAAGAAATATAATTATATTTTTATGTATGACCTTTACAGCCCCTTTGTCTCAGCTCAATAACAACTTGCTGGTAATTTTTTTCCACACAACATTCAATCTTACTTCAAGAAAACAGTAATAGAAAACTCCAACAATTCACATAAACAATGGCAATTCTGCCAAATGTTAAACTTAGGCTTTTCCACCTCTCAAATTAATATTAGATTTGACTTTTAGGCAGTGGAGTGTGCAGAAAGCAGAAGCAGACTGAGGTACTGAAAACACTTCATTTTAGGGGCATTAACAATACAACCACTGAGTTTAAGTCAAGCATTACTCAGTTAAGTTACAGATAGCTGATATTTAATTATAACCCAAGATTTTGTACTTGTGTATATTAATTTAGCAGAAGTTGATAGTTGTATGGGCTTTCACAATGCTCAAACCACCTTTTTAAATGAAAAGTAAATCTGTGAATTTCTACAAAAAGTCATGAGGAAAAACTAGCTTTAGATGTTGTAAGTTTTTAATCATTCCTTGTGATCAAAAAGCGATTTTTCTTTTCTGAAATGATTCCCTATACTTAGAGTTCTCACATGTGACCAGAATGGCAGTATGAAAAAGCTGCTGTTAACCTTATTCATTGATAATTCCTGTTTTACTGCAAGTCTTGTGAACTGGCTTACAGAACCTGCAATTAGTGAAAGAACCCAGGGTACCTAAAACAAGGCTGAGGCTCCACAAACCTTCTCCTCAGCAGCAACGCTGACTTTGGGGTTTTCCTTTCCTCCTGCTCTACTCCCCTTCCTTGTCCCCATTCTGCCCTTCACAACTGTCCCCAGGGCTGCACTGTGAATGTGACTGGGGAACTAATCCAGGCTGGGAACAGGAAAAAAAAAAAAGTAGAAATGAGGGAATAATTAAATCAAATCAGCTTCCTGATTCAGTTCAGAGAGTGCTCCCAGAAATAGCTGTAGGAACACATCCACAGGGCCAAGGTGAGTCTGGGGAGGCAAAGGCAGAGTGGATGGAACAACATCAGCAAATGTTGCTCAATCTCACTTATGGTACAATTACCAAAGAAACAGCTAACAAACATTCCAGAAATTCTAAATGTCAAACATCCACTATTTCAATTAAATACTGTCTGATGTATTTTTTAATGAATAATATGAAAAAAATACCTACAACAATATTTTGCTATTTGTTCTTTCTACTAAGAAGACAGTCTCTTTACTCTCAAACAAAATAGCTGTAGAAGTGTGCACCACATGAACAACAAAGGGGTACTAAAAGGGGAGATCTCTTAATATTCAACTCTTCTTTTTCTTCCTTCCATAACTACAGCTGAAGACCACTTCCTACAGTCCCAGCTGAAGTGATTACGATGTATGGAAAGCTTTCATTAAAATTTCTGTCCATGGCCAAAATCACTGTTATCACACCACTGTTTATCTATTTTACTTCCTAAAGTGGCTTGTCATTTTCAGCAAATGCCAATATTTAAGTAAAAAAGGGTAATTAGAGAATATGATTAGAATTTGCTATGAAAGCAGGAATAGAAAACAATGTTTTAGTATCTAGAAGGTCAAAACTGTGCCAAACTCCACAAAGTTATTCACATATTTTATCATGGGTTTTTTGCATATTTCTATGCATTAATTATGAAAACCTCATGCAGCTGTAAGTGTGGCTTCTATAATTATCCCATTTCTGGAATGCTTTAAAAATAAATGTACTTAGTGGAACAATTATAAATAAATGTTCAAAACAAAAGGCAAAGTTGTAGTAAGACAGAGCAACCTGTTCTTCACTCTGAATTTTAAAAACATGATGCTGCCAAAACTGCTGTAGCATGTGCCATTCAAAAATATTAGATTATGGTTGATTAGTACCATTAAAAATTACCATTAACACAAAGGAGCTTCATAGCAGAGCAATATATCAGGAGTCACTGCAGAAGTATCAGACTCAAGGCATGAAACCAGAAAATACCCAAGGATATTTCTTCCCCCAGACCTGACTTTAGTGCTCACAGTGAGTGATTATTGATCTGCCAAGCACAAGGCTCACACCCTACATTTCCATAGAAATACCTGTTCATAGTTAATAAAATTATATTGCATCCCTACAGAAGTCTTCTGTGATTCATTGTCATCTTTCACCTCAATTAAGAATTTAAGATGTAAAGTACGTGGGCCATATACTTTGGTTATCGGGCACAGCTGGCTCCATTAAACTACAGAAAGATGCAGGCACCCACTGCACGAAACAGGCAGGAATTTCAGGTTCCTAGAAATTCTGAACTTACTCAGTAGGTACCACCCAAACATAGGCAGAAGTCCATAAAACAGAGACCTAAAATATTTTGACTTGCTATACGGACTTCAGTTTCAACTGAAGTTGCACAAAATATCCAGTTATGTCCACGAGTAAATTCAGCTTTTGCAGCAAGCACAGAGAACAGGCCTGGGACTGTCCAGTGTGGAGCAGTTCTGCCAAGCAGGAGCTGTGTCCAGAAATATGGGCAAATGCATCAGAAAAATACACATATATAGAGAATAGATAGAGGATTAGATAGATGAATGGATGGATGGATGGATGGATAGATAGATAGATAGATAGATAGATAGATAGATAGATAGATAATAGATAGATAGATAGATAGATAGATAGATAGATAGATAGATAGATAGATAGATAGATAGATGATAGATAGATAGATAGATAGATGATTGATAGATAGATAGATAGATAGATAGATGATAGATAGATAGATAGATAGATAGATAGATAGATAGATAGATAGATAGATGGATAGATAGATAGATAGATAATCTCTCCAGGAAAGAAAAATCCAGGCAGAGGAGGAATCCTGATTATGCACAGCATGATCTTTACACCAGCAGGACTTCCACCCTTCACAGTTACTGTAGTAAATTAAATTTAAGCTTCCCTGGCAGTTTGTTTTCTGGGTATTAGTACCTGCTCAAGAGCTGGATTAGGACCCTTCAAGGCCTTACAGCAGTCAGGATGTGTAAACAAGGGTAAAGGAACCCAGAGCCAATGTTCATCTAAATTTAATATATCTATGAATATATAATTTAGTACCTCATATAGTAAAACTGAAGAACTAAATCTTGTAGTTAACATTGTTTCCAAAAGAATTTAGAGCCTGCATACATAATTATGTGAAGATGACATCTGGTTCTATAGCAGAAGACACAAATTTGAGAGAAATCAATGAGTTTACACTGAAAGACTGGAAACAGGCATAAAACTAAACATGATTTTTTGTGTTGTCCCTCCTATTAATTTCTATTAGGTTTTTATTTATTCTTTTTTCATTTATTTATGCATATAACAAAATTCATAGCAAAATTCTGCCTTTGGGATGTATTAGAAAAAGCAGCTCCATTTCCATATCAAATTTGCTATTGTACAAAGAGCATTATACAGAAGATTTAATGGGGCTTCCTGGTGGAAGGGATGGGTCTTAGAAAGATCAGCAAACACAAAGTTTAACCAGCTCACTAAATGTAGCTCCAGTGATAAGACAAGGATCAACTTGGATAAAACCCAACCACTTTGTATTTCATACACACCTCTGCAAATAAGTGCTCAGAAATGTTCAAATCACTACTTTAGGAAGCTAATCTTAAAGCACATTAAATTATGCTGTACCTACTTCTTTCCATAAGTAACGGGGCCCAAAGAGGATTAGGAATAATTCCAGAGGAAGATAAAGCATGAGTGTGGGCTCCAGAAGAACACTGGGTTAGTGTTAATTTAGCTAACGAAGGGAAAGCACTTGTGGCAAGATCATGGCACAGGCCACTTGGATTCCATAGAGTGACTTGAAGACAACAAAACAACAGAACTACACAGATTTTCTTTGGAAAATTAAATGGCCTCCATGTTAGAACTAGAATTGTCTAGAAATAGGAAAGAGGAAGTTACCTGTTGTGAAAAAGAGTCCATTAAATCAGGGCACTGGCTGCTCCTTGCCCCAGGACTGGAGCACAGGCTCAGTTGTATAAACAGGGAATTAAAATCACTGCAGCAACTTCCAGCTCAACTTCTTTAGTGAGTAAAAGCAGCAATTACTTTAATAAAGAGCCCCTTCTCCTGTAGTATTTAATTCCTTGAAACTGCAGAGAGAATAGGAATTTAAACCTAAATAGTTGGAAGAATTATAAAACTGAACTAGTAGTTTATTCCACAGAACAAACACAGCTGAAATGATCTTTGATGTAACATGCAAATTCTGGAGAAACGTTTCAAAACATTGGCAAGATTTTTCCAAGCATCAAAAACAACTGGGATGTTTCCTGTAAAACTCTGCAGCCACACTGGAGCAAGGATGGAAACACAGGAGAGCAGCAGCAGCCCTGTCAAGAGCTGCAAATGAAAGACAGCAAAATTCCCTGGGTAAAAAACTGCAGAGCAGATCAATGTGTCAATATTTAATGCTGAAACATGCAAGGAGCTCCTTGTTTTCCCACATCCACACAGTCCAGAAAGTCCAGAATTATTCTGCACTGCAAACACTCAGTATCACTGCCTGTTAGTAAGGGTTAAACAGAATAAAACCCCATGACCTGAACTTTCCAGGAGTGCACTCTGACACATACAGACGTTCATCACAAACACGAGGGATCAGCAATTAACTCAGATTATATAAATAACAGAGGGAAACTGACCGTTTCATACACTGCAGGTCACCAACAATGTGTAAATATTTTCAAATGGCTTAAGGGCAACCAGAGGGCAAACACATCACCTTAGAGTTTAGCCAGGATGTATCAGATTACAAGCTCATGAGACTACTACAAGTGGTGGGGGGTTGGGGAGGCTTTTTTGTTTAGTTTTAAAGATGTGAAAGGGAACGTCTGATACTATAAAATTGGAGAAAATACTACAAGGAAAGAAACCAACTGAGATCTTCCATTGCATATTTAAAGTGCCATTTTTTCAAGACTCTCTACAAAACTGAAATTCACTGGGGAGAGAAACAAGCATTGCTTAGACCTCATTAGAAAAGTATTTCAAGAAAGAACATTGCCTTGGCTTTCTTAAAAAAATAACATAGCAAAAATTTAAGTTACAGACTTTAACAGCTTTTCTTACCTTACAGGAATAAAAAAAGCCAACTGAGATATTACTAAAATAACAGTAAAAATATTTAAGTGCTACTATAACTAAAAGTGAATCATCAACTATATAGATATTTGCCTGAGAAATTAATGGGCCCATGATTTGCTATGGGCATTCTATTCTATGGAATATAAAAATACCATTTGTAGTAATTTTTCCTATTAAAAGACTAAATTGCATTTTACAGCTTTACTGCTATCCCTTTTTAGTGACAAAACAATACAATACAATTAATTTTCAGACAGTTGTAGGTTAAGTTTCAAGCCCCAAAATTAACAACACAGAAGGCTGAAGTTTGTCACCTTGTATCTTGTTGGTTCTGTAGCTGATTTAAAGGTCAAGACAACATCAAATCTGATAGGTGTGCTGGCCTCAGGTTTTTTCAAAATTAAAAATACATCCCTCTTCCACATTTTTAAGTAATTAAAATCAGCACTGCAATCTGAGGAACCTCTGTGGATCCCTCCTTAAGCACAGTGCAGAGTGCTGGACTGACCTACAGAATCCCTCCCCAAACAAGGAGTCACCAATTCCCTTTGCCATATATCAAACTGAACAAGGAAAATTTCCTTCCAGTAAACACTCAGTGAGATGTTTTGCTGAAAGGCAATATCTTCTGAACTTGAGTTTATCCTGTGACCTTTTATAGCTTCCCTGCATCTGCTCATTTCTTTACCTCCGTTTTCTTTGTGCTGCAATCAGCCAGATCTGACCCCCACCATGTCTTCTGCCTTTTGCCCTTGCCCACTTCCCAGTGAAATGCATATTCATTCCTAGATTGTTGTCATCTACAAGATCCTGGTTTCCCCTGTTATCAGCACTCTACCAGGTAGAACACTTGCTAAGCAGCAATGACTCGCTGCACATAAATAAAAATTAATCTCAACTTAGTCTCTTAAGTTTGAAAAAAATATTTTAAAATATGCAAAATATTTATATGTAAGGTAAATAAACCAGGAATTTCTCATGAAGTAGTACCAGAGCCTTCCAGTGAAGACTGAGACATGGTGTTTTGAGTGTAAGCAAATCGTAAGCAGCAATAATTCAAGTATATATTTAACATTTTTTTATCACATCATTATTGAGTTAGGACTGAGCAAGGAAAAAATGAGTGCTAAGTTCAGATAAAACACTCACAGTTGATCATAAAGTAAGCTTTTACATCTTGAAAACATGAATTTCCCTCCTATCCCACACCTCTAGCCCCAGGATCCATTTTTTAATCACATGTTGCCAACTAATATTTCTGTAAACCTCCGAGGTCCTGGGTCAGGGCTATCGTAGCCTCTTCACTGTCCTTGTAGAAATTGATGCAATTTATTCATTATATCTATCCATAAAAGTAAAGAACCCCAAGGCAGGAAGCCTATTTCATTATTATCTTCAAATACAAAGTCCAGTGCCAGCAGGCAGCAACCAGCAGCTTCATACTCCCAGGAATCCCTGCTTACTTCACTCTCCAAGAAACACTTTTAACAATTTGTTTACTGCAGTTGTACCAAACTCACACACTGCCCCATCTTCTTGCATCTTGAAACCACTCGAAGACATTAATTCTCATTTAATTTACACCAACTTTAGCAAAATTAGACACTAAAATTATATCAAGATTAGATTAGTTCCTCAGATGTAGAAAAAAGTTCATTATTTGTTCAGCCCCACCTTCAAATAATCCCATGGAGAGTCAAGGGGCTTCAATTGTCTCAGGCACCTTCTGACACTACTTTTGTTACACAGAGTCATTTGACTTTGTGTTCAGAGGCCAGCAGAGTTCAGCTCCTCCATCAGGTGACTTTATAAAGTCAGGATATTCCCTCACATCTGGAGTTTCACGTGTTTACTGAGGCTCTGAGCTTCTCCTTGGCACAAACAAGTTTAACGACCTCTACTGCGCTGAAAGAAGGGAATGAAAAGTGGCAGAAACAGGCAAAGGATTTTCAGACTTCCTGTATTTCCATATGTATTTCCAAAAATATATTTCTTGGGCGATTCTCTCCATGATTGTACACTCAAACCCTTGGGAAAGGAAAATGTCTTTGCCTGCTTGGGGAATTTCTTCTCTCCACTTCTCCTCAGGATCGCTCTGATTGCAGGAACAAAGCACTCAGCTCAGGTGAACAGATTCACTGCCTGCAAACAAAGCATCTTCAAGATCTCAATTTTTTAAGACATGTTGCTGCCAAAGTCTCAGGATTCTTTGTCAGGGATGAATTAATTTTCTTGTCAGACTGCACTCTTCAGAGGAAATCTTTCTCTGCACAAATATATTTGTGTCCTTTGCTGAGATATAACAGTTTCAGCTAATTTTGTAGAACAAGTAGAACAAGTGCTTTCATTTTGAACCCTGTGATATTTTAAATATTAATAAAATCAACATTTTGCCAAAAACTAGTCTTTCAAAACTCTACTTTGCACTACTTCACTCAAATAAACAAAAAGCTTTGCAAAGAAAGAGGGGAGATCTCCCTATAATTATACATTTTGAACCTTATCTCATTTGATCTTTTCCTGGACTGTTAGCACACTTAATAACAATATTTAAAAAAAAAAAAAAGCAGAAGTGAAGTCTGATGTAACACCCAAAGATGAGCAACATGCAGTATTTGGATTCATCAGTTAGGGACAAAGAAGAACAGTGTTAAGATAATTTAGAAATTTTTGTCCTCCAGCATTCAGCACAAAACTTCAGAAATAAATATATGGAAATAAATGGAGCTAGAGCCAGTGACACCAAAGCACTGTTAGAACTGACATTTTCCCTTGCTCCAGTGGTATTTCCTGTTGTGCCTCACTTCTCCACAAAATGTGTTCCCTGGATCTTTTTTTCCAAGCAATTGTATTTTTAAGAGATCAAGAGTTGCTCAGAAACAGCCTTGCTTTAACCATTAACATTTCACAAAACAGACAGAAATAGGATAATCTTCTCCCCAAAAATGTTTCTCTCTGTGTAATGTCAAAACTGTGGAAATTTAGCACAGGATGACATTTGCTCACAATAATTTTAGGTGTATCTCACTTACTAAACTAAAACCATATGGATTTCATACCTTCTTATGCCTCACTGAAAGTTATAGAGGAAATAAAAGAAAAAATACACACCAAACTAATGTGTGACAAAAATCACACCTATGGCAAAACTGAAAAAGTTGCATTCCCAAATTAAAAAACTTTTGAAGTCGGAGGGGATTTTTTTTAATATCCAGATTGCAGATGAAAAATCTGGTCTATCTGCTGTTTAACAGATTCGATGTTTAATTTTTTGGATCCTCTTGAAAAGGATCCACAGATGGCCAATTTGATAACTCAGAGAATTTTGAATGAACACGTAGATTAAAAGCTTCCATGAACTTACGGTACCATCAAATGAAAACAACTATTTTTCTTGAAATATAGCTGAGTCTTGAGTTGACACTATTCCTCCTCATGACCTTATTTTTAGATGTATTCAATCAAAACCACCCCAGGACATGAACACTCCTTTCCCTTGTCCAGGGGGTTGCTATTTGTGCCACAGTAAGAATGTGGTGAATTGTTACTTTTCAGTTCTATTTCTATAATTTAAAAAAAAAAATCAAGCTCTCCTTATATTTTTCAAGACTTAGTCTATTTAAAACAAAGCAGTTTGTTCATCATGTCTTGACACTCAAAGAGCCTTAAATAAAGCAGCACAAAGGAAAATGAAATATAACATGAAATCATACAAATAAAGGGAAAATATCCACTTGACAACCTGGTTACAGAAAACCAGAGGTACAGAGAAATCTTTCATTAGTGCTGTGCCAGTGGCAGAGCTGGTGAAAGGCGCCACACTGGCTTGGTTGAAGGTCAAGGCTCCTTCCTGGAGGGCATGGGGTGTTTTTTAGCTTTCCTGCTAACTGGCTTGCCAGCACAGTCCAGTAAACTCCATTTTCTCTTATTCTCCAGTATACTAAATTTTCTAAGGAACAGTCCCAATTTCATACTGTGTTCAGATGTGGAAAAAAAAACAATTTAAATTCTATTTCACAATAAAGTCAAATCATCAACTGCTGCCACATATCATGAAAAACAGAAGAGACACACATGCATCAAACCAACATGATCTGCAATTTTCACTTATAATTACTAATTATTTTTAACTAAGGGTTTGAAAGAAAAAGTGTTCTCTGATTTTTGTTTATTGTACTGGGAACTGCATCAAAACACGGTAACCCAAGAGCAGCATCCAGTTTCTTGCAATTAGGCCAAGGATGAGCCCAGAGAGTGGAGCCTCAGAAGCTTAAGAAACAATTGTTTATGGAAGTCACCCAACCAGGCATCCCCAACATCAAAGAGTAATTTTCCCAACACTGAAGAAAACACAAAATTCTCCTTTTCCGTGATTTTAATAAAAATAAACCCAGCCCACCACCTGTCTCCTGATTCCAAGCAAAGCTTTGCTGGAAAACAAACAAAAAAAAAATAGGATCAATTTGCCACTCTAAGAACATACAGGTGCTTCTTCTCAATATTTCAGGATAGATCAAAGAAATTAAAATCAAGAGAATCTTGGTAACAATTAAAGAGGAAAATAAGGTAAAACCAAGGTGTGTAGTAGGGAGTACTTTACAAGAAGTCTAGAGAGTAAGGAGTTTACAAAGGTAATCCAGAAAGAACATGCTTGATTTTCTCTCAAATACAATTAGTGATTGCTAAAGGTGCCAAGATTATTCTAGATATAGAAGGCTATGCCAATGTAAATTGCTGTACACTGCCCTGCCCTAACTTCTTTCACTAAAAAATTGGCCTAAACTCTACTCCATCAACAACAAAATGATCCCTTTATTTGCAGTGTTGGAATGAAAAAATACACATATATTAAGAATACTACCTGGTCTCACTCCATCTGACTCTTTCTTTCACCACAGACCAAGAGCAGAAGAGAAAAGTTCAAGTACAAGGGAGTTGACAAAAATTGAACTCAAAAAAGGCTTTCACAGCCAGTGGGTCCACTGCACATACAGAATAAAACTGACTGAAAACAAGTGAGGAATGGGGAAGGTTGGCTACTGGTTACCACACACTGAACAGTTTGCAGAAATAATTTGTGCAATAAGAAGTGAGTGGATAGGCCAAAAATAATGTCAAGTTGGCTGTTTAAATAAAAAAATAAAAACAGTCAAGCGGCAAGATGCAAAAAGAAGAAAAGTTTCAGTGGTTGTTGAAGTCATTTAAGACTCTAAGGCTATCTGGAAATAAAATCATGTTCTATGATATGTGATATTGCATTAAATTCTATTTTAGTTATACTCACAAGTAACTCCAGTATTTTTAATGGGACAATGCATACTTGTTCCTATGTATTCAAGAAAGGATATAGGAACATCCAAAATGAAAACATTTTGAGTTGAAATACTTGCTAGCAGAACAAATCTATTAGCATTTATAATGTGTCTTACATTACATATAAACACACAGTTATAACTAACATAACCAAATAAAATTGGAAATGAGCTGATGGAACTCTTAGGATTCATCTTCTACTAAAGAAAATTAAAAATATGCAAATTAAAAAGGTACAAGTAACTGCTGTGGTAACACAAAAAACAATAACATTTTGCTCAATATGAGATACCTTTCCTAATTTCTGGGCCAGTTTTTTACCGTATTAAAGAAAAGGATCAGAGAAAATGGCTCACCCTCCCCAGGTGTCCTTTTCTCCTCCTTTTCTTTGTACTCTGGTGGGAGCTCTCGACACTGCAGTGCAACTGGAGGAATTGTAATGACTACAGAGCACCTGCCCAGTCCCAGAGCTGGGCAGGGCTTCTCCCTCTCCTCCAACCCACTCTGATGCTATCCAAGGAAATCTTCAAGTTTGCTTTGGAGCAGATTAGCCTCCATTTAAAACAAAATCAAATATATATATATTTTTAAGAAGCTGATTTATCAAGGTGAAATGATCAGCTGGATATTGAGGATGCAGTTGTTGCAGGTAAAACTGTTTTTTCTTCACAAAGCAGGTAAACCTTAGAAAGGTTTCACTGGCAGTTACAAAGTTCTGGTGGGGTTGGTGCTGCCCAGAGTAAGGGGAGCCCTGGTATGAAAACAATACTGGAAAATATTTTAGGAGATGTAAAGAGGGCGGTGAAAGGTGGGCAAGTTCCAAGTGAAATCAAGCCTCAGTAGTAGGAGACGGCTCACTTCCTTCAGGAATCAGGAATTCAGAGCATCCAGGAGCTGCCTGCCCAATCCACCCACGGCACCTGAACCAGGTGGGACGCTGCAAACACCCCAATGGTACAAACTGATTTCCCTGCTCTAAAGCCAAGAGAGTACGAGCACTGCAGATGAGCTTTACCAATTCAGAATGGTTTTAGTCTTTAAATAATTGGCTGGATTTGACATGCTACCCCTGCTGTCTTCAACCCCTACCACATTACAATTCATATATTATGGATATATACATCCTGTTAGCGAGGCTAGCAGAATCCAGAAATGAAAAACCAGCACATTGAAAGAAAATTTAAATGAAACATTAAACTGAGGTACTAGTGAGAATGACAATTACACATTTACATAATAAACATGATGCTAGAACTAGAAAATTCCCTTCTATGTTCTGTACTGCTCATAATTTCTGTAAATAACACTTTAATAACTGCATTTTTTTAATCTGTCCTTCAAAAAAATTTTGCTGTATACATACATAATGTCATTTAAGCTTGCATCCATATCATTATTTAATTAGACAATAAGCCCTCCTCTCTCATACTAACAGTAAATAACATTTATGTAAGATTATTTTGCAGCTTCCACACCGTGCTAATTGTTTTCAGCATTTCAAATTTAGCTTTTTACTGTGAAATAACCTTGAAGAGCTGGCTGCAGCTATTTTTTTAAGCTTCACAACAGTCACAATTTTCCTAAGCTATTTGGCTCAAAAAATTTTTTCAAGACCAATGTAACTCAAGGTTACTCTCTCAACACAGACATCAGAAATTCGGACACAATATTGATCTATTACCTTATGACAGCCACAAAAAGTTATAGTTTTTATTTTTTTTTTTCTTTTTAAGAAGTCCATCCATGTGCTGGACACCAGAATTGCAGTGTCTTGCTCCTCAAAACCTCAAAAATATTACTTGGACATCATGAAAGCCAGGGGGAAAAACACCTGAAAAGGGCACATTTCTGAACATTAAATTGCACATTTATGAGCTGCAGATTCCTTCATTCACGTTATTCTCCTAATAACAATAATCCAATGTACAAAGGATGCTTTTCCTTGCATAAGGAGGGGAACTCAGGCCCCACAGAACACTCTGAGGGCTCTGCAGTAGCTTGTTCCAACCCCAGTGAATGGATGGATGCTCCAGAAGAAGAATGAGTGTTATTTATTTCTATTTATTTCTCAACTGCTGTACACAACCCCCTGCTCTGAACCACTAAAGTTTCCATCTCTGCCTCTCTTTTCAGTCATTTCCCTCTCTTATTCTGTTTTGTAAATAAAGGCAAACAATAACTGCTCGTTCTGTCTGCAATATCTCAGAATTCCTCTTTCTCGACAGAAAATTAAATTTCCCTTCTACACCTGTTAGTCAAGCCTTTATTATCTAAATACAAGCCCATATAAAAATCCAGATAAGAAAACTGCTTTCTTATTTTCAAAACCAGAAAATAAAAGCAACATTAATTTGAATGCACACAGAATAGCATCTGAAATTTATTTTAAAGGTCCAAGAATTAAAGTTTTGCTTTTAAATCACTACCTGACAGAAAACACTAAATCCTGACATTTAGAGGAGTTTTCTGTGATTCTTAAAATTCTTTTTCTAAGATCCTGAGGTTTTATGTCTATTTCCTAAATAAGTTAAATTTTAGACTTCAAACTGTCAGTCTTGGTAAAGTACATAAACCAAATTACTTCCAACATCAGAAAATAAATCTCTTTGCAGTCAGCCCATGCACAAATCAGTTCTGCAGCAAGTTAGTAACCACTTGTCTTAAATATCTGCTAGCATCTCCATGATGCTGCAATTGATACACACATGACCTGAGGCGAATTTGGGTTTTTCATGCTCCATTATCTACACAACCACGTTCAACACCAGCTAATCAACTCCATTACATTTCTGTACATGGGTGTCTCTGGAAAGGCAAAGTTTGAAAACTTACATTTCAAACCCAGAACATCTTTCAGTAATTAGATCAGAATTGCTATTTTGCTCTTCTTTTCAGACAGACAGTTGAGGGGGGACGGAGGGAGGTATTGACAGAGATTTCTCGATCCCTTAGGGGTTAACATTTGTATAGCTGTCTCTCTTTGTTGGCACAATCCAGTTTGAAAAGAAAGAACCATCTGCCCAGCTGTCTGGAATCCAGCCCTGTCTGATAATTCCCACGTTGAAAAATAAACATTTCCCAAACCCCATGCACTCAGGAAACCGATTCCCTTTCCCTACAGCTCACAACCAGGCTATCAAGCAACACCTTCGGAAGCCATAAAAACCACTGAAACTTTAATTTTGGGTTGGAGCTCTGATGTTTCTCTTTACTTTTCTATGACATACTATTTTTCAGGAGTTGCAAATTTTGCAATTTGGCTCATGAAATAGAGCAATTACCTTAAAAAAACTCAATTACTCAGTTCCAGTTTGTGTGATTATAAGCAGCACGACTATGAATGCTCTCAAGGAACAAGTGATCCGAGTATGATATTGTAATAACAATTCTGGGTAAAAATTAATTCAATAAAAAGCCTATAAAGTGGTAGTAATAACATGTTATGGAGTGATTATCAGAAAACTCTATTCTTGAGTAAATAACTTCAAACTGGCCTCATTAGGTTTTTCCCAAACATTACAATTACTGTTCAGACTAATTCAAGAGTGAGTAGAGGATACTAAACTACCACATGCTCCTAAACATTTGTAAAGAAATGGCTTTATTTTTTTCATTTTCATATTTCAGCTCAGATTTGGAGCCTTTTAAAAGAAGGGATGGGGAAAATTGTTGTCTCACCTAGCAGAGAATATTTGGACAAGGTGGACTCATCCAACTCCCTCATCTCCTGAAGATCTCAAGCACCAGTTGTGCAAAGCTGAGCTGTCCTCAGCTTTTACACTTCACTGAGTTGAACACTGAACTAAAGTGCAGTTTTTAGCTTTTTAAAACTCAGTAGCAACCATTGCTTTCCAGACTCATGAAACACAAATCCACAGTTTTTCTCTCAAACTACCCCTCACACTGGCCTGTACTTGAGACAGTGTTTTCTGTTGTCTCAATTACCATTAACCGGGCATTAATAAATCCTCTGCTCGCTCTGAATGACCCAATGACACTTCATGACTGTAAAGGTTAAGAAATTAAGAAAAGGGCTGGCAACTGTGTAGCATTAAAACAATCTCTATTATTGCTTTAGGATATCCCACGTATTCTCAGGTAAATAAGGTTTAGAAGGAAATAATAACTAAAGTTCATCTGTTTAAGTATCCAAAATTAAAACAGCCCTAAATGGGCAATTCCTTTTGTACATCAGTTCAGAAAACTGTAGACAATCCAGGCAAAAGGCTATTGCATATGTAAAAATGGCAGTGAAACTACTTCTTCCTTCTATTTCTTTGCTGTCACAAAATTGGGTGCTTCAAGCAGGACTAATCAGAATACATAAATTAATAAAAGAAAGACTGCAGAGCATTATTGGGTTTTTACAAGGCCTCAATGCAAAGTAGTAATTCTCCATCTGAATCCTGTGACAAAGTGTTGGGAGGCATTAGTTTAAGGAAGAAAGTTGGTCTGATTGCAAAGCTTAAATTGCAGAATTTCTTTTTCCAAAAATGGCAAACAGCTTGTGCATACAAAAACATCATCCTTATAACTACTAATTGCAGAAAAATAAACAACCATTAGTTATGAAAATGTTTTTTTAGCCCATAATTTTCCATCTTGAATGTTCTGTCTAGATCCAACAGTGTGTCCCACCCAGTCTGTGAGGACACTTCCCGTAAGCACAAATTTAATAGACAGTATAAAAATATCACAGCATTATGAACCTAATCTCTTTCCTTATCTTTCCCTCCCCTTTTAATTACAAGCTATTATGCTGTTCTAGACTATTTCTTCTCATCTTCACTTCTGCATCCTTCCCTATTGCAACACACTTATCTGCTCCTCTCCATCTTCAAATAGTGAGAGGAAATTTCAGCACTCAAATTTTAATTTTCCTGCTCTAGCACTGTGCTCTGTCCTCTGATTTCTCAATCCTGCAGCAGCAATATGCTCAGATTTGTATGCATGAAAAATTCACAACATAACCTTACCACACCACATGAAAAGGGAGACCACTCTCCTTGCTTTGACATGACAATTAAATAAAAGAAATGTTGCTGCACTGATCCCAAGTGAAACACTATTATATGTCATCATATATCCAAGATTAATTCTTCACTTGAGCAGATACCAGGTTAAATTCAGACAAAATACAACAAATTACCTTCTGCACTTCATTAATACTGTCAGATTCACTCTAAAAAAGAAAACCCCAAGCCCCCACCACATCAAAGAAATCCATTAGGTGACAAAAAAAAGAAGGAGAAAATGTACTGGATTTTAAATATACACTTTTTGAACAAATTTTTTTCAAAACCCACCAAAACTGTGTGATGTTGAATTGCTAAATTTTAATTCCCCACAAAATAATGTTTTGCTATCTGCCACAGCTCCCAATTCAAACCCACACCACTTTATAGCCTCTTCATTGGTACAGTGCTCTGCATTAAGTATTGTGGTGATTTATAATAAATTATTCCATGGTCTCACACCCATATGATACTCAAAAAAGATGTGTTTAAAAAAGCAGAGCATGATGTGAAGCTGAGACACTGAATTCTGTGGAACACTGCCATCAGACACAAGGTATTTGGTGAGTTAGGCAGATAAAAACCATTCCCAGAACTTTCACAGGTGTGAGAAGCAGTTCCAGAACTGTAAAGTAAAAATGCAGAATGTCAATACATGAATCATCTTTGCACCATGAATACCAGACAGCTATTCATAATCGTCTCCTTACTTGGGAAGGTAAAGAATTCAGTAACATTTCAAAAACATCCCAGTCTTCCTGCCCTCAATTGCTTTCCTGAAAACGCCAAGAAAGTTGGTTCATGCTTTCTCCTTGAGAAGTTAAGGATGAGAATATGGAGACAGGGAAACTAGAACTGCACCACAACAAAGTTTCATATAAAGTTCCAACTGCTATCACATTTAAAAACACAAAAAAAAACCAAAACAAAAAAACCAACCTTCTACTGCTTTTCAAAGACATTCTGACTGACTAGAGTGCACAGGACATCTCTAGCTTTGATATGTCAAGGAGGTATAATGCAAAAAGAGGCATTATTAAAAACTAAGTGGCAAACTCGGGCTTTCTTCCTCTTTTTTCTCTTGGAAGAGAGGAAAAATCCTCAGGTTAGGTATCAACAGAATTCCTATTGAAAACAAGAGCTTTCATAAGCACTGTGATGTTGCTACTTAAAAAGGTTAAGAAAGACTTTATCTTTTGCAGAAGGCTTTTGAGGCTTCTGAATTTCATTTTCTTCTCAAAGGTGAGAAGTTCACTTAAGCATTCCATAAACTAGAGTTTGAAATATACAGTCCTAAATATTTCCATTTAAATGAAAACCGTATAAAAACTATTACTATTTTGATTTAAATGTTCCTGTGCAAGTAAAGAAAGACCATTTGATGCTGGCTGGGTGTCCTGACATGTTATTTGACTCCCCAGATGAAAGTTAAGTGTTGCACACCCATGAACTGGGGACACCGGGGACACCGGGGATTAATTACAGAGCCAGCAATGCTTCTGGAAGCTCCTCACCAAAGGGAGGGAAGTGCCATGAGACAAACAACATTGTGTGCCCAAATACCTGTTATAGAACAGACACCAAGAATTCCAAGACAATTGAGTAAAAGAACTTTTCAAGAAAGCTTTCTGTGTTGAAAATCATGGAACTGGAATTATAAAACACCAAGACATTAATTTAGTTAAATACTGATATAATTAAGACATCATAAAAAAATGCTTAAAATCCAAACATCAAGGACCTTGAGAAATTTCCCTTACCAAGCTAAAGGCAATTTAAATTGTCTATTATATCTAAAACAGGACAAGTCTTGTTGCAGGGGAAGTTCCTGCCAGCAGGCTGAATTACTCAGCCTCCTTATCCACCCAAGTGATGTGACTGATCTATTCCTGCTAACAAAACAAACCAGCCACACACCAAGAACTGCTTCATCCTCCAGTAGGCAAAGCTTGAGGTCCATCACCTGCTAGAGGTACCTGGAGCTGAGTGCTTCACATTCCACTCACCAGAAAGGAAGAACTCTCCTGATTTGTTTTGAAGGTGAGATTTCTATTCAACCATTTCATTTAATAAGTTTTAGTTCAAGGCAGGAGGCAGGTAATCAGATTGGATACCTGGTGGCTATTTAAGAAGCAGAAGAAAACAGGTATACTTTGGATAAATGCACTTTCTCATGGTTGGGGCCTCTTAAAATCACAGCTTTGATGCTTACCTCTAACAACCTATTTTTAAACTAATGGAACTCAACTCCCAAGTACAACACTTTGCTCACTTTGACAGCCCCATACAGGTAGATAAACTGCACTGTATCTCCTTCCTGCTTCTTCCAGACACCCAGAGATCTATGAAGGATAATACAAAAGACAAGTTCCCATAAAATCCTGACCCTGTTAAAGTTACTGAGGCTTCAGCTGTATACTGAATGTAATAAAAGATATTGCATGAAATATTCTTCAAATGTGCAGGCCATTTTCTGGGATCATTTTCTCTTGAGAAGGTAACTGGATAGCCAACAAGTCATTAGTTATCCAGAAAGCCTCCTGTAATTCTTAGCTCATCAAACCCTTCAACAGGTTGAACACGAAAACTGAACCAAACATGTATTTCTGACAAAAATCAAATGGATTTTGATAATATTGAATTATTTGCTGGATTAGCCTATACTTCTCTTGGACTGAAAGGAGAAAAAAAATCCATTTCTCAACTGGAAAAGGAACATTAAACCATCACCTTCAGCGATCTCTTTCACATTTTAAGTTCTTAATCCTACATTAAAGTATGTCAAATCCTTTATCTTCCCAACTTGAAACACACATAGCCTCATACACCGCACCGAAAGTGTTTTACTGAGCACTCGCTACTCCAGACATCCAGACATCCTCCTGTCCGTCCCTGCCCGGCTCCCGCGGCCACTGGGGCTGGAGCAGAGCAGATTCTGCTCTCCATCCCCCGGCGTGCGCTAACGGAGATGGTGCCCTGCATCAACCGAGCCGGGTTCAATTAACACCCAGAGCTGCGGGGGGGG
>VXAX01004958.1:562507-584611 GCA_013399835.1 Leptocoma aspasia
TGTCTCTGGGATCTCTGGGGTCTCTGGGGTCTCTGGGATCTCTGGGATCTCTGGGGTCTCTGGGGTCTCTGGGGTCTCTGGGATCTCTCGGGATCTCTCGGGGGTCGCTCCCGCGCCGCCGCCGCCCCGCCCGCGCTGCCTGCGCCGCCCTCTGCCGCCCTCTGGCGGTACCGCCGCGGCCTCGCACCGCCCCTGCAGCCCCCGCGCTCCGGGCTCGTCCCTGGGGACACGCGAGGGACACGCGACGGACACCCGAGTGACACCCGGGGGACACCCGAGAGACACCCGGGGGACACGCAGCCTGTCCCCGCCTTGTCCCGAGGGACACCCGGCCTGTCCCCGCCCGGCCGCGCTTGATTCAAGCGGCTTTCAGGCTGCCTTCAAGTGGACGTGCCCCAGCACCGGCTGTTCATCTTCTTGTGATGATTTCAAAGCTTCCCGGGACCTGCAGCGGCTCCGTGGGTGACACAGCCCCGTGGCCCCACGGGCTGCTCAGGACACCCACGGGCTGCAGATCCTTTGACACTGCTCTCCCCCAGAGTTCCAGTCTGATACACAGCTTATTAACTCTAAGAGATCTGGGAACAGAAGCACAAAGTAACTTCACAGTTTTGAAGGAGTCACACGATGCATGATGACAAGATAAGCAAAAAAATTATCTTCCGATTGTCAGTTCCCTTGAACTTTCCTTCTGTTCTTGAGTGTTTGTGAGAATTCAGGATTGCAAACTTCACGCCTTGGGTCTCTGATCTCCTGGCTTATCCTGAAATGTGGACTCTGATCCTACAAAGAGCTTTCTTTGGCAAAAGTATGAGCTCCTATCTAAACAAAAAATCCCATTCTAAAATCTTCCACTTCTGCTCTTCTCTTTCAGTCCATTTCAATTTTTTTTTAACCCCACTCCCACACCTTTTTTTTCCTCCCCCAATGAAAATTCCTGCTTCTCCCTGCAGCTTAGCAGTCTTCTCCCAAATTAAATAACTTCGGCATTTCCTTGGGGAAAGAAACTCAAACCCTACAAGTTCAATTAACAAAGCAATAGAATTTTACTTGAGCCACAGGTAATATTTCCTTAAACTCTGAAATCTCCCGTATTTACTTTGTAACTGGCCTACAAGCATTCAGTCCTGCAAGAGCAGCACTTAATGCAATTACTATGAAGCAAGAAGGAAGCTGGACTTTGGTCTCTGATAACCGAAATTCTGTATCTCACTTTTATCTTAAGAACTAAGTTAATGATGTTTCCTCCCCAGCTGAGCAGTCCTGAGGAATTTATACCATGGGGAATGCTGGGGGTGTCTGACTTAGCAAAAGTTCAGACCTAAAGGATTCTCATGAGACATCCCTGAAAAGTGACTGACCTCAGCATGAGAATACACTGAGGATGCACCAGGCTGCACAGAATCACACCTGGAACGAGCAAAAACTCCACCATCACTCCTGACTGAAGGCTGCAAAAGTGCCAGTGCCTACAGGAGGTTAATTTCTTGTGGGTGTTTTTCTTGTGGTGTTTTGGGGTTTTTTATAATGAAGGTCCTAACTGCCAACTCTTCCTCAGCGCTCTTATGACTTTCCAAGCAGATTTCCAAAACTTGGCTGAGCAATCTGTTGAAGACACAATTTGGATATGTGTTTACTTCACTAACAAAGGACAGCTCAGTTCCGTTCTTTTCAAATTTCAATGCAAGCAGCAAAGGCTCATCAAACCCATGAAACAGAAATGGATTATGGATAGCAGGTGTCCAAAATACCATCTACTTTAGCAATCTGGAGTACTAGTAGCAGCAAAAGCAATTAGACTCTGAACTCAAGAAAATTTGGTTTTTACAGCTCGGATAGTTAAATAGTGAACAGATTGACAATGGAATCTCTGGAATCTCCCTTACTGAAGTGCTTAGAAAACAGATTAAATAAATATCTGTCAGGAATTGTGTTGGTATGATTGATCCTGCCATAGCCCAGGAGAATATACTGTTGAACCTCCAAATCCCTTTCCAGCCCCCTGCTTTCTTCTTCTCTGAGTTACTGAATTGTAGAATCTGCATCGTTGTGTTTTAGTTAATTGATCTTTTAAAACCACACTCAAAATTAAACATATTTAATTCAGCCATGAAGCAGCAGATGATCACAAAAAGCTCACAGCCTTATGGCCATGGTGGGGGAGAGTGAGCCTGGAAGAGGGAGATTCCAGCAAGGCAAGGGGCCCAGAGGCAGGTGTGAGGAGCTGGGAAGGTGTGCTGGTGCCAGGAAACTGCACCGAGGCAGGGAGCTGTGTCTGCCACTCCTGCCACGGACGGAAAAGGACAGCACTGGGAGGATTGGCTGCCAGTGCTGAGAGAGTCTCTTCAGCACAGGACACTGAAGCAGTGTCCAGCAGCAGCCAGGGCTGGCTGCTCCCAAAGGGAGAGCAAAAAGTGTGATCCCAGACCAGGGGCTTCCCCCAGCACCCAGGTGCAGCCCCAGAGCACCTGAGCACAGCAGGGAGAGGAGGAACAGGGAGTGGAACCCACTGACAACCCCAGACAGGACAGGAGACAGTGACACTGGGGCAGAGCAGAGACAGAAATGGGTACAGGGACAGCAGCAGGCACAAGGCACATCTGAGGGGCCCATCCAAACCTCTCACACAGGGCTGGGATCCCTCCAGCAGGAAGGGGCCAAACTCCCAGCCCTGAGCTGAAAGGGAGCTGGGAGCCCAGGGGTGGCGGGTCCTGGTGAGGCTGCTCAGGGTAATTGTCACCTAATGTCCCAAAGGCCCTGACGGGCTCAAGGCTGGCCCTGGTGTACACTGAGAGTGGCAAAGGTGGACCACAGCCACACCTCCACAGTCTGTCAGTCCAAACAGAATTACTTCAGACAGCTGCTAATTCTGACCACCTGAAGCTCTGACCTTACTAAATGCAGACTACTTTGTGTAAAGTCAAAACAACACTAGTGTAAAAAAAAGATGTCCTGACTAGAAAGCAAAACCATGTGAGAAAACTTCAGTGATGCTCCTGTAAGTTTTTGTAGAAATATTAAACTACTGGCCCAATAGTACAAGAAATTCTGCACACCACTCAAAAATCTCAAAAAAAAAAAAAATCTAGAGTGAACAAAGCTAAGCAAGAACAATAGGAAATTCTTCATTTACTAAGAATAATTTACAGAAATTTTTCATTATGAAAAACCTCAAATGACTGAGAGGGGTTTTTTTAATACAAATGATGATTTTTGAGTAATTGAGTAGGGTAAAGCATGCTTGACTTATCAATAATATCACTTCTCATGTAGCTGATATTAAGCTTTTGCTGAAGTACCACACTGAATTTGGCCTATGAAAAGAGTATTCATTTCATTAGTTTTAATAAAATTGTGGAATGGAGTCATTGCTCAATGATTTGAGGATGGGACTTAGCTAAATGAAAACCACAATCAAACCAGCCTTCCAAAACCAAAAATAAGGAATTAATTCTTGGACATGTTCTTCAGCATCAGTTTCTAGCAAAGAACCTTTCACACCACGAGTCAGGTCAAACTGCCTGTAGCCCTCTTGCCCTGGTTTAGCAAGTACCTCTCGTGTTGCTAAGATGGAGAAAAATGTTTGTTAGAAAAGGCAGAAGTGTACATGTAACCACATTTAATTGCAGCTAAGCTGAACAGAAGACACTTAACAGTAAAAGCAACTATTTTCAACATATTCTACTATTTAAGATCTAACAAGTGGGTCTGTGCTCTACCCAGTTCTTTGACATCTGCTTCAGGCAGTTGAAATCACAAATCCAGCTTCAGTGTCACTTGAGAAGAGCTGAGCGCTTGAGAGTCTCAGCAGCTGCTTCCAACAAGGAGTGAAAAACCTTGGATAAGGTTAGCTGGAATATTTCAAATTGCACACGTGATCCAGAGGGCAGGGACAAGATCACAGAACCTCCCACTTGAACTCTGCACCATAACTGCAGATTATTCCAAGGTACTCAAGACAGTTTTTCAATTCAGAATTTATCTCTGCACAGCCCTGGAGAATGGGGAACAGAGGGAGATCAACAGACAGTTGTAACGGACTAAATTTCAAAAAGGGGAAAAAGAAAAACAAATCTCCTTCCATGTAAACAGCAGTATGATGGCAAAAGTAACTTTCTTTTTTCCTGGAGCTTTTTTGGCTCATTTAGTTCAAGCTTTTCAGTCATTGGCTCTATACTAGTAAAAACCTACAGAATTTGAATTTATCATATAATTTTCCTTCTTTTCCTAACACAATGTATGTGACTAAGTCCTGGGTGATAGATTAAGGGGTCATTTCAGTCCATCTTTTAAACTTGTTTTGTGATATTTTTCTTTCCTGACATTGTTCTATCCCCCCTGAGAAAATAATCTTAATTATTTCTAAGCTAAATGTCCTTTTATATATATAGAACTACTTAATATACAAACACATGTTAAACTGAGATTTGCTCTTTTATTCACAAGTATTTATCTGCAATTTTTCCATCAGACCAAGCCCCAAAGAAATGCTGTCTGAAAGGGAACAAACACACAATTAACAGAACCTCCAAGACTTCTTCAAACATCTGTCTGCTTACAACACAGATAAATACCCCAGATACTTCTCAAAGTCTTCTAAGTATGGTGCCATTGAACATACTAATTTTCTCTGCCAATTGTACATTTTTATGTAATAGAAACTAGGTTGATGTCAAAGAACTGAAAATTACAAACCATATGTCACACCAGAAGCAGCTTATAAAGATTAGCATATTTATAAGACAAAAAATGCATTTTAAATAATGCAAATATGAAAACATCTTTTTATTTGTAAAAGCATTTTTTTCCCCAAATCAACCTAAAGTATGCTTTTCTACTTCACTTTTACAAGATCAAAGAAATTAGATTTCATCCTCTAGGAAAGACCTTAGATAGAGTAATATCTGATATTGTGGAAAATGCCAACAATCAATAATTTATACTTTCAAACTGTAATTCTAGGCTCTAAACAATAATCCATTTTTTCAAAGATAAAACACAGAAGTCAGTCAATTTGGTAATGGTCATAATGGCCCAAAACATTCCAAGCTGAAAACCACACAGGGCAAGACTGAACCTAGAACTCTAGTTTTTAACTGAAATCCAATATTTTTGACACAAGCCTATTTTTTCACATTTGTGTCTCAATTCATTTCAACAAACTTTTTAGACCAGCACTTTTTAAACTTTTTTAAAGCCCATTCAAAAAGTGTGAAAATCCATACTAATTGAAGATGAACAATTAAAACCATGTGTTTTCAGCATATGACCAATATGCAAATTAAAACGTTATTAAAACCAAAACTAGTGGACAATTAGCAAGATATGCTTATCGTTATTATGGTCATTAACTCTCAGAGCAGCAATAAAGCCAGAATAACATTTGTCTGCCTCCCAGAGGTGTGGTTCTCTGCAAAGCTGAGGGACCCACATGAACTTCAATGGATTCCTCACGAATTTTGTTGTATTCCTTCTGTTGTAATGATGTAATACATCATTTAGCAAACTGGATTATCAAAGTAAGCACAGAATCAGTGAGGTTGGAAAAGGCCTCCAAGATCATTGAGTCCAACTGCTGACTGATCACCACCTTGACCACCAGACCATGGCACCAAGTATTCATTTCCTTTGTTCTGGAACACCACCAGGGACAGTGACTCCAGCACCTCTCTGGGCAGCCCCTTCCAATGTTTAATCACCCTTCCAATGAAGCAATTCTTCCTAGAATAGCAGGCCAGAGAAAACTGTGTGCTGGTTAAATATATAGTCTACCTAGCAGGAAAATCATTTGTTATACAAGAGTCCTCATAAAAAATTCTCAGAAAAAGTTTTCAAAATGTGAAAACTGACTAAAAATAACTTTCAATTAATAATTAAAAACACTGAAAAAAAGAATTGTAAAACTGCCTTGGATGATGAGGCCAGTTTCCCCCATTACTGTGGCATTCATTTTAAAAATCTAAGGCCCCAGGTATCAGATTTTTATATTATTAGCACTGGTCTATGAACTAGTCAATATAATAAAGTATCTAGCAAACTCTGATCAAACCATATTCAAAGGTTTGATTCTTCTGCCTTTATAATTCTCTTCATTTCAACTGAGAGCACTCACACAACTTTATGATGCACCACTAATAATCTGTAATAGAATTAAATGGGTACTTTCCAGGAAGTCAGCAGTACACCTACAAGAGTATTTTTGTTGCACAGTTCTTTTAACGTACTATTCATAGCTGAGAAAGTACTTTAATTTCCCTAATTAGCTGTTCAGTAATACAGAAATATGCTAATTAAAATCTATTTTTCTTCTCTTAAATTATGTCATGCTGTCAAATAGATACAAAAAATAAATGAGTGAATGATATTTGCAATATCAATCCAATATTGACATTGTGCAAGTGCTCTACCAGCACTTGCTCCAGTTATTTTGCCTTGAATGAGTTTGCATTGTTTAATTGTTCAGAACTTAATAAACAATTCTGTAGATGATGTATGAAGAGAAAATAGGATCCAAGACGGTCAAACAGTGATCAAGACAGTATAGAAGATAAAGGATGAAGAATTCCTCTGCCATGCTGGCCACAGTACTCAAACCCTTCTACCTGCAGCATTATAAACTGGAAGTGTTAAAAAGAGGGGATCCAGGAGACGGTCTGCGGTACCATTTTGAAATAGTTTTGGGATGTGCTATTTTAAAGTGCAGCAACACTAATCCTTGCTGGATGTGCAGGAACTTGTGGCTTCCATGCAATCTCAAAGATTCCATGTTGATAAACAGGTCAGACTTCCTGGCACCAGAGGTGCTCCAGGGTGAGAGACAATTGCCTCAGGATCAGAGCAGAGCTCTGCCCCCCACAGCCCCCAGAGACCTGCTTGGAGAAAACCCTCGGCAAGAGCCCACAGATTTTACCTAGTTCTCCTTTTGAATTTCCCCTGTTCCTCACAGTTGTGAGATATGTTCTATTCTCTGCCCAAGTGGATGGCATCAGGAATTTATAGATAAGAACTCAAGATAAGATCCTTCATCTTCCAGCAAGGAAAAAGCCATTTATGCAGTATCTCTGTTTTCTCCCACATAGGACATCCATTCTGCTAACCAAAGTCTCTGCACTAGCTACAGTAGAAATAAATTAACAAACAACACCAAAAAACTCAATCAAAGGCAGGCAAAATAAAAAGGGGCAGGGGTAAAGGAAAGCTCTGGGAATATGGAATGCTTGGTTTGACAGGAAGTTTCTACAAAAGAAAAAAGACACAATGAAATATGAATTTTATCAGTGATTTTTGAAATCATGGCAACTAGAGGAAATCCTTTTCATTTACTAACTTGTATTTTTCTTTCATTTACTAACTTGTATTAACTGTAAAACACCTAAAATTTGGACAACTCTAAATATTTGTGTTACTGAGAACACATATCTTTCTTTTACATCTAGGTAAAGGACATGCCAGAGTTCAGAATAAATACTTCTTGAGATTAGGGGATCTATGCATCTGGAATAGCCAAGTATAGGTAAATGCAACCCACAGTTCAGTATTGTTGTTTCTGTCTGGAACACCTTCATAAACAACTAGTAAACTTTGATTTAGGACTTGGAAAAATATCTAATTTTATTAAATAGCTCACACATATTCAGTAGATTGATGGTTATGGCTGTCTTTTACTAACTTGAGGAGCCATCACACTGCTCTGTGCAACTTGATAAACATTAGACAAAACATACTACATTTTTTTCCTTACTATACATAGGAAGATACTGACTCATGTCTTTGCTTTTCCTGGTTCAAACAAAATTTCTGTTTAAAAAAACTTATCGTGTTTTTGATCATGTCAACAATCTTCTGTTTATTTTCCTAAACTTGTTATACAAAGCCACATTATGACACAAAAGAAACCAACCCAAAAAAGCAACAAAAAGCAACTGTAAAACTAAAAGTGAAACCAAAACATGGGACCCCTTGGCTTTATTATGAACTGCTATGAGCGCTGTGTTTCTCATAAGTCAAGTATTTCATCATAAAATATTTACATTTCAGCAGACTTTTTACCAGGAAAGCATATTACTTCCATTACCAATCTGAGTGAGGGGACAGACCAATATTTCAGTTCCTAAAACCTGCTGAAACACATCCTTTTTCACACACAGAATCCCCACATTTCTTTAAGTGCAAAAAAAATTTAATTTAGGTAAGAGTGACAGTAAGAAGAGGAGAGTAGTTTACACATTGACACTGAAGAACTTCATTGGAATGGATCTGTGTAACTTCAGTAACACTTATTAATAAACCCCATTGTATACATTAATTCTTCTCCCAAACAAGTTTTAAAACCACCCCAACACAAGTGAAGCTTTTAAATGTCTAAAGGAAAATTAGGACTCTTGTAACTGCAATACAAATATTTAAAGCTTGCAACTCTTCAAAACTGTTTAAAGTATAAAGCACTATGTCAGAGAATGTTTCTAACATGTAATCTCTACAGAATGTAAACTAAAATTAAAATCTCTTGCTTTCATACATCACATTGTTATATTAGTATAATTACATTTGTTATCATGTTCAACTAACTCATACAAATCTCACCCCTCCTTTTTATATTAGTTGAGATGGTCTCCTCATACTGAAAGCGTTCACTGCAATTAACTTAACTTCTGGAAGTTATAAAAGACAAATGTGCACTATATAAGGAAAAATATAATGCCTTTCTGTACTACATGAATATGTAATAATGCACTTCATGTGATTTCCCACAAATTTAAAAACAGACTTAGTAAGTGACCAGTAGCTATGAGAGACCATCCTTTAACAAGGACTCAAAGAGAAAAGGCTTCAAAGAGCTTGAAACCTGTTGCCTTTAGCTGTTTCTTCAAAGATGGTATGTCTGAGAGCTCTGAACTCTTTGTTTCTGACAGAACTGCTTCACACACAGTGATATGAAAAAGCACCACTAAGTAATAGAAAAACCACAAGTGTTCTGCCTCTAACATGATTACATTTCACAATGCAGATTTATGAGATTTGAGATCTCCATTTAAGATCATGCCATTTCATACAGTATCTCTCAGTCAATATACAAGGTACAAAATGAAAATGCATTTACAGATGCAGTCATTTGCTGGTTTGAGCTGGGGATGAGTCAATTTTCTTCACAATGGCTGGTAGGGGGCTATGTTTTGGATTTGTGCTGTAAATAATGTTAATAATACATACATGCTGAGCAGGGCTTACACAGAGGAAGGCCTTTTGTGCTTCTCACCACCCTGCCAGCGAGGAGGCTGGAGGTGCACAAGGAATTGGGATGGCCACAGCCTGGACAGCTGACCCAAGGGATGTCCCAGACCATCCGGTGTCATGCTCAGCATGTGAAGCAGGAGGAAGAGGGAGGAATGTTTGGAATGATGCGTTTGCCTGCCCAAGCCATCATTAATCACCATTAATGAGCTCTGCTGTCCTGGGGATGGCTGAGCACCTGCCTGCTGAGGGGACGATGTGAAGGGACACCTTGGGTTGCCTTGTTTGCACACACAGCTTTTTCTTTACCTCGTAGAATGTCTTCATCTCAACCCACTAGTTTTCTCACTTTTAGTCTTCCAATCCTTTTCCCCATCCCACTAGTGGCAGGGAAACTGAGTGGCTTTGTGGTACTCATTTGCCAGCTGGGCTTAAACCATAAAAAGTCTTAAACACAAATCATGCCTAGAAATCTGAAATTCAGCAAGATATGCATCTAAATCACAAAAATACTCTGTCTACAAAAATCAGAACACTAAAGGAACTTCTGACCAGCATCAGAAATGGGACTTCAGAAGCCTTGAACACACTGAAGACTTCAAAAAACCCCAATATATCAATCACTACAGACAGTTCTTCATCTGTACAGCACATTCTACTGCCAACTTCCAATATGAGTTCTGAGTAGCTGTGTCTGGTGTTCTATTTGCCTTGATGCAGCATCTAAACAAGCAGGCAAACACACAGTTTTTTCAGCATGTAGCTACTTCTCCAGAATTTTGAGACAGCTGAGACTGCTGGATGTCTGGAAGAGAGCTGCAAATATGTATGAAGGCAACATTTGCCTTTCACTCAGAACAGAAGATTTGACTGAATTATGAGAAATCTGTATCTGGCAACCCTAGTTCTGGTTTGAGAGCTTTTCAGTCAAGGCAGTCGTGCTCAGAACTACACTGTAACTTTTATCTCATCTTGTGCTTATTTGCTGTATTTTCTGAGTTTCATGTACATAAATATATATATATATCCCCATTGTCTTTGTCACATGTTCAAAGTTCCAACAGAAGTCTGCTGGTAACCACACAGATCTGGATGTTAATGAAATGAGTGACAACTGGGTGCACTGCACGTGCCCAACACCAACACTCGCTAATTGGTTACAGAAAATGTGCAATATGCCATAATTTACCAAAGCACCAATGCCTAATCACTTCATGCTGCAATGGATTTCAAGCAAACATGAGTAATTATGCCATTAGTTTTAATAAAGTGACATCTAGCACTTACTCCACTCTAGCAAACCTTTGCACAGAAATTGGTTTATCAGCGTTTATAATGTCCTGCAGCTCTATAGAAAGACTGTTAGAACATGAAGAATTCTTTCAAGATTTGTTGTGACGTGTATGAACATTTGTTCACATGTTAAGTGTGGAAATCCAAAATTACTCAGCACCTCCTTTTTTATATACTACATGAAAACTTCGACTTCACTTGTCAATTATATGGATGAGAACTGTCCATATCTGCCCATGGGATCACTTGCAGAGCCATCTTGTCTTTTCTAAGTGGCTGCTCCAGTACTTTTTTTACATACTGGAGTTGAACCATTTGAAAAATATAAAAAAATTAAGTTTTAGTTTTTCCTTAACAGAATCAGTAAGATTTTCACTCTTTGAGTTTAAACAGGCATAACAGTTAACACTACAGGTTTTCACTGGCACCAGTACACCATAAATACATCTTGTTCAGGTTTTGGGTAGCAGAAGAGAGAGCTACATCCAGTATATGAAAGCTGAAAATTATACTCACAAGAAACCTGAATGGGATTGACAAGGCATCATTTTAATTATGATGCATTTACATAGTGAATGAAACATTGAATTACCAGCACTTAAAATTCTGAGTTTGACATGAGTGCCATTGACTCAGAATTCTCAACTGAAGATTCAGAAAAATATGCTTAAATATTTGACCCATTAAATGCTAATAATAAGCCATATAAAATTAATTAAAATCTGAGTAAGATTGCTATCAACACTTGTATAGAGAAACTTGAAATGAAGATGTTAGGTACTACATAAACAGCTTGAAAAAAAGTTTTCAAAATACAAATCTTGCTTTGTTATACATACACAGCTGCTTCAAACTTGTGTATGAATGGGAGGTTTATCTTGAGAGTCACTTGAAATTTTTCTCTTGATGATTTCATTAAACAATAGCATCACTGGCCTATCTTGTAATTGAATTAAGCTAGAGTCAATTGACCTATTCTCCCATTTCCCTGAAACGAAACACCTAAAAGTGAAATTTTAGCCTTGTTCTATGGGTAATGAGCACGAGCACGATTAGGCTCTGTGAACAGGAAACACCTTTTCTCAATCGACTAATTTTATGAAGTTGATATATAAAATATGTACTTGTTTCAAGACGAAAAAAAAAAAACAGAAAAAAACACTGACCTCTCTTTAGTTCTTAAAAGCTAAGAACCTTGCACAGCAGTTCCAAGAGAGAAGACAACATACAACCTTAAAAATGAAGTTTAAGATAAAAAGAAAATACTATTTTTCGTTAAAATACGGCATTTTAGAAAATTATGGTTGTATGTGCCAATGCAGGAAATTAATTTAACAATAATCCACATACTTCCTTCATTAAAGATACATCTGATGTTGTTCACAAGTAAACAGTTACATTTGTAAAAACAAAACAAATTCTAGAGAGAAATGGCAAATTAGTTGATAGAATTTATCTTAAAACCTGGTGCTTGCAGTGGCATTAAAATGGTTTTTAATTTCAATTACTCCATCTTCAAAAAAAAATCTAATGTCTTCATGTCAATAAAAATAGCAAAAGGTGAAACACAGGAGTTACTGTTCTTGATCTCTCCTCACCTCTTAGACTTATCTAACATTTAAAAAAAATGCTGGGATAATCTACCATTAAACAATCTTCCTGCTCATCTGCTCTCAACAAGGCCTCCAGCACAATAAAAGCCGTGCTTAACACAATGCTAGTGTCCTAGAAAAGGCACTCTGTGCCCAGGGAGAGGATCACGGCGGGATCTGCTCCACGTGGCAAGTGCAGAATCAGAGGGTTTAAGCCTCCTGCTCAGCCTGTCCCTAGCAGGAGGCATTGCTTGTACCACAACAGCACGGAGGAGCACTAATCTGAGAGCAGGAGCACGTTGGGGTAGAGGCTGTGTCAGCCTGAGACAAAGGGATAAAGACAGCAGAGGGAAGGGTGGGACACACAGATGGACGTGCACACAAACACCAGCACTGCCTTCACCGGGGCACAGCAGCATTGCCAGAGCTCTATCAGCAAAGCTGCTGTAGAAGTTTTTTTATCCATCACAGCATAAAACAAAAGTGCCCATGACTTTCTCCTCAGCAACAGGGATGGTGGGGAAGAAAGCACAAAGGTGCTGGTTTGCAAATGTTACATTCACATGAGAGCTAGGATCTGGGTTTATTCGATCTCTTGACCCTGGAGGAAAGGAAACAGTCATAAACAAGAAAAGTTTGTTGTACCTCTATGTCACAGTCGTGCTAGAGAGCGAGACAGAAACTCACCAGCCAACCGTGACAATATGAAGAGAAAGTTTATTTTGAACACAGACTTTTATAACACTGATAGTTGCCATTAGCTGATTGGTCTTACGGTAATTTATCTGACTCCATTGGTGGCTTCAGCCAACATAATTCCAAGGACACTGTCTCTAAACTTAACTATTGTTTACAGTTCTTCTTCAGAAACTCACTTGTTATCTCTAAAATTTCTCTCTGGCTCTGTGAGCACAGCCACACCTCTACATGCACAGATTCAGGAGGACTTAAACTTATCAGTACACACATTTAGAAATATTGATGGAGAATTCCCTTCACCTCCACCCAAGCACTTCAATACTCCAGCAATGTGTTCCATGTTATGATAAATGTATCATCTTTGAACTGCAGGTATGGCACCGCACCATATATTCCTTTTCCAATAATCATATTAGTTACTTCAAAGTATTTAGTCATGAATGGCCTTTGCACTTCTTGACAGAAAAGAAATAAGAAACAAGGGATATTCATCCCCCAATGCACCAGAAGACTGCAATGACAGCATTAGTACTGAGTCTGTGTTTAATACAAACAGCACTAGTGTGAGCAAACAGCACTAGTTTAACAAAATATTTTTTTTCCAAGTGTCTAAGCATTTTAAATACTTGCACTATAGTTCCATTATTTCCTTAGCACCTTCTCTTAAAAAGTAACATTGCTACTGAGTTATCTCCTATGAACTCAATGCCAAAACCACATATCAAAGCCACAACATTCTCAGCTAATAAATATACAAAATATGACAAATATGAACCTGAGGATGAAAGCAGTGTCACCAGATCTTCTGGTTCTTTGTGTAATAATGAGTTACAAACTTCAATTGCAGACTGGAATCAATGTGAGATCCTTTTGGCAACACACACTGGAGCTATGTTATCGTTATTCTCTACTTTCTGGTACAAGAGAGCAATACCCAACAAATTATTTTTTAGGTAACATGTTAGACCAAGGAGTTTATTAGGAAAAATATATGACTCAGGGCTTAAAAGACCATAAAATGGTTTAAAGAGACCTAAGGGACATTGATTTATCTACCAGAATCAACTTTCTCTTCAGGCTGCCGCAATAGAGCATGGAAATGAGAAAAACAGGATTAAAGAACCACATTATCTGCATAAAAAGCTCTAATGCTTTATTGTTTATAAAAATGACACTTCAAAAGTTATCTGAATGGTGTGACGTAAGATTGTACAATCCACTTCCACACCTTGCATTAAGTGCTGTTAAAGACTTCCTTTAATCAGAGTTGTTGGAGCTCACACCTCCCCTTTTTAACCTATTGAATCTGTGCATTAGATACAAACATTAAAAAGTAATACCGGTGGAATTTGCAACTTAAGTGGCAAAGTTTCTTTTTGTTTAAGAAGAAAGTATTATTCCTGTCATCACCCTACAGAATTGAGGTATCAGGGAATTGAGAGGAATTTTCATATTACTTAAATTTAGCATCTACCTTATAAACTTGGGTTGGGAAGACTCCACCCAGCAGAGGGAGAAACTCATTGAAAGGGACTTGCAGAGAAAAAAACTAAAGTTAAGTCTTTTAAACCACCTCACTTTGCTATTTTCTCCCCAGGAGCAGCAGCCTCCACATATTTGTAAGAAGCCAGGCCATGTACATTGCCTTGTGTTTTGTCAGAGTTGGAAAATTCCCTCCCAGCTGAAGCTGATCTTAGGAACGCTGCTAGGGTGATGCCCCAGCCACACAGTCCCTGATGCCTGTGTGACTCGAGTCTGAGCTAGTTCAGGGAGCTGAACAGCTGAAATTTAAAAACACTCCCCTTAAAAAGCCTAGATCTACATTTTTAATCTCAGCGAGAGTGCCATTTGTATTGCAGGGGCATTTCACTGATAAAACACAATTAGCAACAGACCAGCGTCTATTCTAGGAATAGATTTGTTATTTTCTGTGGCAAAGGCAGAACAAAAAAAATCTCTCTTTGTAAACCAAAAATACAAGTGCTCAAGATTTGATACACAAATATCACATACATCTATAAGTCAAAAATCTGTGGCATAAGCAGATCCTACAAACCCAGTCATATATGTATAAAAGCAATGAACTTGGTATCACTTTAAAATAAAAGGCTCCTCCCTTCTCAGCCATGTCACCCTTTGAACTCAGACCTGCAAGTGTGACATGAACTAATTCCTTCTGGGGCTGTGACATTCCAAAGGCCATGTCTGTAAAGGAATTGCAAAGTCTTACTTTACTCCAGGGGCAGATATAACTTCAGAAACCCTAAGTTCCTTGGGAACAGGCCTTTCCATGAAGTTACGTTTTTGTTCTACACGAGCTCTATGCATGGTGAAGCGTCATCTTGGAGGCACGTGCAGCAAAGAGTCTTTATTCACTAGAAAATACTCACTTGATAGTCAGAAATAGAACCCAAATCTCACCAATTACTTGCTTTCCAGCTGTAATAACTGTAAGTAGTCTAATCCAATGCCACGCTATAGCTGCTAACAGTTCTTCCTTTGGTTCACACAAAAGTCTTCTTGTGCTGAATTTAATAGATTTCAAGCAAATGAAAGATGGAGCCAAGCACTGACAAGAAAACAAAATACTGAAAAACTGATCAGTGGGCAGCACTCAGTCTCAGCTCTGACTGTGTAGACAGGAAAAATAATAGGTAACAATTTAAACTTAATCATAATGCACATGCATTAAGAATTTGTATTAAAGATATAAAGGTACCTTATTTCTGGCATATTATAATCTCTACACAAATCTTATGAAAATTGTTCTATTTCATACACTTTAACTTCAAGAAAACACAATCTTGAAAATATCAACATATCATCAATTTGTTCCTTAAAAGCTACTTAAATAGATGTTATGTATGTACATATGCAGAGGGAGGAGGAAAGGCCTATTTCTGTAATGAACTCAGCATGAACAAGATTTTGCTCCGTGAGGAATCTAATTGCCATAGATCCATCACAGCAAAAAGGTCCAGCTGGACCAAATAACCAGGCTATCCAGAATGTAATATTCAGGTAAACCTGTATAGAAAGTTGATAAATGCATGAAAATCTTGTGAGTCAAGAATGTGTTCCAGACTTGTACATGTATGGTGGTAAGAACAACGAAACAATAAAAAAAAACCCTCTCAGATCTACAAAATCCCAATCCCTTCACTTAACAGCTTCCTGTTAACTCACTTTGAAATTGTTTTTTAGTATTTCTATGGTTTGTTTAAGCAATCTTTAAAGCATTAGACAACATTTGCCTTCGTTATTCAAAATACATGACTATGCACAGAGATGGCAGAACCTTCCAGAAGAACTTTTCAAGGACACAGATTTGCCTTCTGTTCTTAAGTGAGGTGAAAGGCACAGAGCAGAACTGCCACAGCTTCTCTCCACACCCAGGTCATTCTTGCTCTGAGCATCTCCTGGCAGTGCATGAGCACAATGATAATAAATTCCTTATGGTCTCCCTCCAGCTCTAACAGGGCCATTACACGGCACTCTCAAGGAATCATCTGAAACATTGCACTTGGAATGTTCATATTACGTGCTCACAGCTCTTTGAACTTGCTGTAAGAAGTCTTAAGAATAGGTACTTTTCCAGCAAAACATAAACATATAAAGCAAACCAAGAGTTACCACAGCAGAGAGTGAGAAGTCACATGATCTGGCCACAGAAAATGCCAACTATCTCCACTCCAGCTCTATTTAGACTGGGCCTGAATCTACTCCTCCAAATCAATTGCTTAATTATTATAATTATATACACTTAAAAATTCAACTGCTTAAAAACCAGCACATAACTTAAAATGCTCATCTAAAGAAAAGAAATACAAAAGACAAACCCAATACAAAATCTTGAGTTTCCAGTAAACAGTAACAGAGTCTTTTGGAATTAGAAATGGATCCTTCTACATTTAATTCATAATCTTTTTCACTCTCCAGTAGGTATTGCCCTAACATTTCACCATCTCTCCATCCTTCTAACAACCAAATACTCTATGCAAGTTGTTTATCATCTCTGCACCTAATGCAATTTGAAATTTGCTTGAAAAGGCTTCTTACACTCAGCATATTTATAATACACCAGATCAAATATTTGAATTAAGGAAGTTGGGTCCCAGAAACATTTTCATCTATCTAGTGGGTCATGGCTTCTTTCAAAGCATAATGCATATCAATACCACCTTAAATGTACATTCAGGTATTTGTAGAATTCTCAATACAGATTTGATTAAGCAGCATAAAAAGATTACTAAGAAAATCAGACAAGCTTCTCTTTCTTAATATTTAAAGATACCAGGCTACTGCTGGAGAAGCTTAAAGCTTTGCTCTGCTTTTATCTATTTTAAAATCTTTCTGAACAACAGCCATCAATCCAAAGAAATATATTTTCAAAGTATTCTTTCATTCCTCAACAAAAGACAGACATTGGGAAGGTACTTAAATCCATTAAGATGCATGTAGAGTAGCCTCTAGCAACTTCCAACCTATTTTAAATAAGCAGAATTTTTCTATTTCCATACAAATATTCCAGTAGTTTAGTAAATATTTTGTACCTCAGTAGGCACCAGTGTTTGTTAATCTCATACATAAGGAATAAATTCCAAAGCTGCAGGAGCTCTGTGTATTCCCAGGACTCTGCCCAGGCATGCAGACCCCTGAGCCAGACTCTGCAGGAGGATGTTCCTCCAAGTACCCTAGGCAGCCACTGGGGCCAAATGATTCACTCCTACCACCACCTCACAAGGTCTAATTTGATAATTATAGTGATTATCAATTAGCATCTCATCACTATTTGATGACACACGATGACTTGAGGCTAACTAGCATCTCGTACATCATTTTACAAAAATGCCACGAAAAGAGGGCTGGTGGCAGAAGCCAGCAGGCAGAGAGAGCTGAGGAAACAGAGGAATATGCAACACTTTTGGGACTCTTAGAGGTTAATTTTTCTGAGATGGGCCAGTGCAGACACACTCCCAGTGTGACGGGCCCTGTGCAGAGCCCAGCCATCACAGGAGTGGGAGCTCCAATCCCAGCCTGGGACAGGCCACAACCTTTGTCTTCTGTACCTGGAAAGTCACTCCCACCATGAGAGGGTCTGCACAACAACACTAAGGTTCAAAGAGAATCCTTTATTACTCAGGACAACAACCCAATGTACATTTTAGACTAATTAAACTCATCTTAAAAAGGAAAAAGAAAGCAGATAATTTTATATTGAAATATGTAACACAACTATCAGAAGACAGAACAGCTGAAGAGTTAAGCACAAAATGAATTTACAAGTGGTTTTGTCTACAGTTCACCACTAAATCAGCTTTCACATGGATGATCATTCAAGTTTAGAGAATACTCAACCAACCTGTTGCAGCTGAAACTCATTTCTTCTGTTCACCTTGTAGTATAAGATACTTGATCTCAACAAGTTTACCTGATCTGTTTCCTAGGAATGAAGAACCTGCATTTCAGTGTGCCAGAAACACTTCTTATGTCTTTAATGCTGGAATAGTTATTATGGAAACATTAGCTGGTCATAGCATTGTATTATGATTCATTCAAAAGAGCCATGGCCCATATATTTAGAATGTTCATTTTTTTATATTCTAAAAAGATTGAAGTCATGTAATTCTCTCATGCATATGACCACATCATTCCATCAGAAACTCTTGTGCCTGTAGCAGTATTTCTATTTTCATGAAGGACTTTTATAGAAATTGTCATCTTCTCTCTAAAGTAAATTTTTGCATAAAAATGATGAATGTCTTAGAATCCATTAGAATTCAGAGTGCAAAAAGAACCGTAAGATATAAATTAATACAAATTCTGTGAAATTCCAATAAAAGCCCTCTACATCAAGACCTCCACACTGGTTTATGTGTCAAATAATTCTTAAGAAGACTAACTGTAATCTTCAGCATTACATAAAAATTAAAATGTATTTTGTTTCTGCATTATATAAGTGTTTTATCTTTCATTGTTTCGTGTCTTCTACACTTCATACCTTTATCTGCACCGATGTTTTTCAGAAATAATATATCTTATTCTCTTCCCTTCCCCTCCTTGCCTTAAATACTCTTAGTTACTTAAAACTAACTTGGTGTAAGGACTTTTTTGGCGGATAGTTTGTATACACTGCATAACTCTCTGAGATATACAGTACCTGAAATTGATACTACTGCAAATGCTGAGTAATCTGAAATAAACTATTGAAAAATTATGCTCTACTATTTGCTAAACAAAAGTTTCAATTCACTCTTAATCCAGTAGGGTGGCTAGTTTACTACTAACCATAGAAAAATTGCTTTACATGGCACCTAAAATGATTCCTGAATCCCTGGCACCTAAAACTACCTTTTATGATTTTTTAATAATTTTTAATGTAAACAGCAAGAATCATCAGCATTTTTCTGCCAACATGAAGCATCATATTGGCACCTATCAACAACAACTGCCAAAAGAAAAAAAACAAAAAGTGACGTGAATTTTAATTTGCAGAGATAATTATGCCACGTATGGCTTGTTTCAGGATAACAATACCCTGTTAGGGCTTGCAGGCCTCAGCAGAAGTAATTTGGGAATAGCAGTGACAGCATAAACAAAGCACTGAGAAAGGTTTATGAGGGTGGAGTCCATATAAAACACTGGATTAAATCTCTTCTGTATCCTGCGGCTCCAAACTTTCCGAGGATGCAGCAGTAAACCCAGAGCAGACAAACTACAGCAGACTTGGCTTCCAACACCTCTTCCTCAACACACGAGCCTCATCCACTTATTACAACTGAATGCTCCGTTGTTCCCCCTGAAATACTTGAAAACAAAGAGCTAAAAGACAAAGACTAGAAAGACTATTCCCCTTCATGGAGTATTAACTTCCGCTTTTAATAACTAACTCCTGGTCCCACACGATACAGTTCTGCATTGTCCAGCACACCCCACTTCAGCCAGACAATGCACACAGCAATAAAACTCAACCCAGCAAAGAAAGTGAAAGCTGCGTTTGTTCAGCGTGTTATTTGGCGCAGCCAACTGTAATGCTTCTGCCTGCCATTTATTGTTTACTCTGTCAAAGGATTATTAAGAATTAGGTTGCATTTGGCGATTTTTGAGAAGGGAATTTACATGCAAAGTGACTGACACTTGGTATTTAAAGTCTATTGGTCGACTCTGACCCTTCGTTTACAAGTGACTCATTTGACTGCAAGGATCTCTGATGTGGAAATGCTCAGATACGAATCAATTGCAGTTTTTGTCTCGGGTAAATGTTACTTGGCAATCCAAAAGAAATGAACAATGCTGAGACCGAGGCTCACATAGAATAGTGCTCATATGTTTAAAGAATTCCTTTTACATGCCTGGTTTAGTTCTAGTCGGAGGATTTATGACTCCCCTTCTCCTAATAACTTATCTCAGAGCACAGTGGTTTTAAACACACACACAGACACAGAGACACACACACACACAAAACCAGCAGTTAACTCTTTTGCTGCCTGGAAGAACAGTATGGATGCATTTAAGTACATTTAAAAAGCAGGTTTGGTGCTGATAGGGACTGTGATTCTCCGTGGGAGGTTGGGATAGGGTAAGGATAGGACTAGAAGGAGAGAGAAACATGTAGGTACAGTTTGCAAATCCCTGCTCCATAAAGAAACGATTGTGTGTAAGACACGACCATTCCTACATGAATCAGCTCAGTGCAAATTCTGCAGTTTACCTCTGATAAGAATAAAAGTAAAAGGGTTTCTCTGTACCCGAGCAAGATTCCCTTCCTCTCAGAAGGCAGATGCAGCATTTCTATAAACAAAAATGTCTCTAGCCCTACCTTGTGCCAGTGCTTGCAACATGTGGAGCTGAAGCAACAGAAACGCCCACCATCCCCGACAGAAGATGAAGCAGAAGTTTAACTTCAGCATCATTCCGCCTCGCCTGCTATTCCTTCGGGCAATAATTTCGCGATCCACCTTTCTTTTAACCGGTGTTGCCTCACTGATGCCCATCCGATCCGACTGGCTGCCACTCCTGAGAGCGCTTTGGTCATCGCTCATTCCGCACCCGCGGGCCGGGCTCTCTGTGGAGGGTCGGGAGCCTGTGCCCCGCGCTTTGGGGGGAAGCGAAGCCCCCGCTTGCCAGGATCGGCGGGCTCTTTGATTTGTGCTCGCTCCGCCTGCAAGCCGGGAGCAGCGCTCCGTGTGCCTCCCGCTATGACAGTCGCCACCTAAGTCAATGTTTCTTGTGGAGGTATTGATTGCACCAAAACAACCAGTCAGAAATGTGAAACACATGTTTCTCTGCACTGTCATATCCGATGCCTTCAGCAGAGAGGGAGTAAGTTCATGGGCGTCAGTATTTCAGTAAATCCGGATCCTTCAGCACATCGCAAACAGGAACAGGGAGAAACTGATCCATCTTAGCAGCCACCAGCAGACAATCCAAAGAGAACCTTTTATACCGCAACAGTGATGGAAACTGTTACCCCCGTCATTTTTACGGAGCGTGGTGAGTTCTCCAGCATGTGTCCCATTCTCCTGTGAAAACCCTCCGATGGAAGTGTTAAATTCTCGTAGAAGGGGGAAAAAAAGCGACAAGGAAAAAAAAAACTAATTGAAAGTATCTCGTTATTCCTTGCGCTAAGGATTTATTTCAGACAATTTCAAGATTAGCCATGCAGACAGAGTAGTCTCCCGATATCCCTGCAAAGCTCTGCATAGTTTATATTAATCCGATTTTCCTTGGAATACAAATCTCTACCGTCAACAGAAGGGTTTGAAGGGTCCTCGAGCAGGTAAATCGAGCAGCTCTGGCTGTGATTCCAGCTCGCTGTGCAGTCAGTCAGCCACAGGCCAGTGCCGGTGTCACTTGAACTCCTCACGTTCAGCCGGAGGTAGGGAAAACCTCAGTTGATCCTGTCTCCCTCCTCGAAGGCTGGTGCCGATCCTTCCTTGCAGGGAGACCACGACAAAAATCACCTCTAGCAAGGAAAGCGCTTTTTCTCTGGCCGGTTGTGGACGCAGCAAGGAAGCAAACCCTCAGCTGGACAGTGTCCGGGGTGGGGGGAGCGAAAATCTCCCGAAACAAACAGCAACAAGGTGAAATCCTCCCGGCTGTGCTGAGCCGGGCTCCTGCTCTCCGCGCTGATGCAGCCCAGGGATCCCGGTCCTTCCTCCGAGCGTCTCTCCCTCACAGGCGCTGTAAACACAAGGGGGAAAGCGCGATCACAACAGCGGCAGCGGCGGCAATAAAACCCAACCGAAAAACAAAAAAAAAAAAAAACAAAAAAAAGACCTCGAGGTGT
>VXAX01004958.1:587084-655806 GCA_013399835.1 Leptocoma aspasia
TTCCCTGGCAGTGTCGCCTGTGCCCCACACCTGCCCCTCAGCTGCCTCCCTGTCCAAGCCATTGCATCCATCAGCATCCAGAGCTGCAGGGCAGCTTTTCCTCCTGACCCTCCCTTTGTATCTCCCAGGTACATCTGTCTGCCAGATTCCCTCCTACGCCAGTCCCTGCTTCTTCTAGTGTCCAACAGGTTATTAAGTTTTATGACATGTCTTGTCTGCCCACCCTTTATCCCTCTGTGTGCCAGCTCGTTCCTGTGTTCAAGAAGTTGCTGTACTCAAATCCTCCTTATTGTGGCACTTTTTCCTGGTATGAGATATGAGCTGTATTCACCAGCCACCTCTTCCTTGTGGTAAATGGAGTGAAAATAGCGATTTTGTTGTGCCTCTCACGTCACACTTTCCTTTTTTTTTTTTGTGTGTAGACCACATTAATGATTATCTACACATATCAGGACTCAGTGCTTATGATTTTCCCTGCAATACGTCCGTTTTGAGAACAATGCAAACTGAACCTAGATTGTGTTCAGAACTGACCTCAAGGAAGTAACAATCTGTTTGTAACTCCCGTTGCACCATTAATAGCAGTTATTTTACTGCAGTGTGAAAAACACCCCTTTTTATTTAACCAGTAATTTTGGGTGGGACTGATTTGCCTTAACTGGAAAAGGAAAATATATTTAATTGTGTTTTGGGCAGTTTTGTTTTGGTATTTTTTTTAAGCACTGTTAACAAAGGAGCATAGGGCTGCTCACGGAAATTTCAGTTTAAAATTTCAAATTCAGTTTGATATCTAAGAAAGTCCTCGGTGCTTCCTCATAAATTCTAAGGGAGGCAATTTGCAGCGGTTATTATAGCATTGTGAAAAGTCTGCTGAAAGAGTCATTGTCAGACTGTTGAAACCAAGGTGCTCCAAAGGAGAAATGCTCATTTCTGTAACATTGCTCAATTTCAGTGGAAGTTTGTTTCACTTGGAAATTAACATGTTTTCCTTACAGCCCTTTAAATCTGTTCAGCATGCAAGCATAAGCATCGGAAAGTAACCTACAAACAGAAACATGGGAAAGGAACCTGTTCTCATCACTCAGGCCTTGCTTTCTTATTTAAATATGATGTCTTTTATACTTGACATTTTGGGTGAAATGTTTGCAGTTTGTTATTTTATTTTTAACAATGAGCAATTCTAAGAGGACAATATTGATGGTTGGGATTTTTTTTCTATTTACCTTGGTTATAGTAAAACACTTAACAGTGTTCATACGTGAAAAAATTATCCGAAATCTTTTTATCTAGATTAGTGAAAACTTTTTACCACTTCTCCGTCCTGCATGCTTGTAACAATTAAACATACAGAAGGAATACTGGTAGGAGAACAGCTCTCCGACCTGAAAAAGCAAAACCAACAAAACTGATGGTCATAAAGACAGGAAAAAAAGGACGGGATGAGTTTTCAGCAATTTTAAAAGTAAACACAGGAACAAAAGAAGCAATGTAGTTAGTTTTATTTAAAGGTGGGAAGGTTACAAGTCTTTTTTATCAATGACTGTTGTGTTTTGAAATGAGGTGTAAATGCGGTGAGATAATGAGACAAAAGAGAAAGGAAGAAAAGGCTCCCTACTCAAGACAGGTCATTTAACGAAATGGCCTCCTAGGCCTAACTAAAAGGCTTCTAGGAGAGAAAGTGGAGTCATGGAACTACTTCCACAGGAAAATCTCACCGATGTTTTTCTACAGTATTTTATATCTTCTGGGGTGCAGTTTATTGACTCTTTAGCATTTGGAGTTAGCTAAGCTCCTACAGGTGGAGCGTTCTCATATGCAAATGATTTTATATTCGTTTTAAGGTTTTATTTGTTTGTTTGGGGGTTTTGCTCGACTTTTTGGTTGGTTTGTTTGTTTTTGAGCACTGCAGCAGGTTGTTGGGATCTGCTGTATCTCCTCATGCAGTCTCTGGTTCTTGCGGTCGTTGATGGGTTGTATCCAACTGGGGTCGAGATTTTTAGCCAGGTGATTGCTATGGTTTGTTTGGCTGTTTTATAGTCCTGTAAGCCAAATAATTATACTGTATTCTCGTCTATTAAAAAAAACCAAAACCAAACCCCCCCCCCCAAAAAACCCCAAAAAACCCCAAAATGAAACAGTGATTTTTTATATGGTATTTCTCGACAGCACACTTTCTTCGATGATGACTTACTCCATCTGGAAAATTTAACTGGTAAAGCAAAAGTCTTTACCAAAACCTTTGAAAATTAAATGGAGAGCTATATGAACACTATAACGGGCAAAATAAAAGTTAATATTCTAGCAAGGTTTTCATCATCAGTAATGTAGAACAATTACTATTTTTAATTCCTTGGCTAGAAGATACGGATCTTGTTAGTACCCTGAAAACAGTTGCATGGGTTGTTCCTACACTTCCATTTTCCTTCACTCAAAAGCTTGAAGTGCAAAACTCAGGATGAGCAATTTTACTGACTACCACATGATAGTCCCAGAGGGTTTTTATATTGCCTTTCCTTTTCTCCCAAGAGGGACAGTGCTTTAGAAAACAATGACTTTGCAAGTAGAAAGTAACTTTTTTTCAAATGGGAATGTTTTTCAGCATATTAAATCAACCTGAATTCAATGAACTTTTGGGAGGGGGCTAAAATCTTCCCTAGCAAGGGTATATTCCCGAGGGACACTAGCCAGCTGCTCTGCTTTTATCAAGTAAATATGCTTCTACGTCAATAAAAAACATTGGAATAGAAGGAAAAAAGTATCCCATTATATGCTGGAAGTCTCAGGGGAGACATTAGGCAATGACTTCACCACACTTCTGGAAGTATCTCCTGCAGCAAACGCTGTTGCAAGAACAAGAATAACTCCCATTAAATTTTACAGGCCTTAAATAACTTAATATGGTGTCAGTTTATAAAGCCCCCAAACAAACAAAATGACAAATTTTTGTTTTCTCCATGTGGTTTGAATTTACATAAAAGAAATTAGAATTAGATTTATGTAGCTCTTATGTCTGATTTTAAATTCAGAAATGCGAGCAAATTCAGAATTAAATTCCTTTGCTTGCTGCTTAATATGATTGTGCTCAGGAGTGTGGGAACAGGCGAGGTGCAGTTCTAAGGCACAGCTGTAGAAGTTGAGGGCAGAATGAATATATTGAAATGTTTCATGGCTTTTATGAGCCTGAGAAGGATCCTGCTAGAGCTGTAGCCTGGCTGTATTCATGCTCAAATACAGTTAAGCTGGTGGAAGCAATGTCTGTGCCGTCAGGACAAGGGGCTAACGTGGTTTCTGAATTACCCCATCTCCTGTGTTATGCCAAGGTAACGATAGGCTTTGCCATTTAGCCATCAGAAGAAATTCACAATGACCTAGCCATGTTGCCCTGCTGTGTTTTATGGAGTAGAGAGTTAGCGAAGTAACATAAAGGATCAAGACAACAGGTTCTGCGTTTTTGAAATGTAGACTTTTGAAAACATTCTCAGAGCCTCCCAGAGGAAGTCTACAGGGGCTCTAATGATTCTACTCCAGACAAGTTGGGCTAGAATGGAGAGAGAGATCTTCTCTTAAGAAGTCTGTGCCTTCAAACACCAGCGGGTCTGGCTACCCAGCCATGGGTTGCTGGGATCGCCCTTTCATGATTCTGATGATGCCCCAGGCATGAGTGACCTGAGCACTTTGAGAACTGTCTGAAATTGCCCATAAATACTGGGGCAGACTTATGACAAAGACTGAATGTTTCAGTTGAACTTAACCTTTGTACTGAGGAGTGCCATCTTGGGGACTTCCTCAACTTTCTAGTTGATCAGGAAAAAAATAAATGAAGCAGAATCTGAAACCGTAAGTACAAAAGAAGTCTACTGAATAGCAGCTGAATATTACCAGTGAAATGCATTAATGCATCAGCTTACATTTGATCACACTAGGCAGAAGACTTCCAGAAAACACATCAGACTGTAGGAAGTGCAGTGTTAGTTGCATTCTTTTTTCCCCCCATCCTTTTTTTTTTTTTTTTTTTTTTCCTGGAACTAAACCAAAACCCATTCACAACAGTATAAAGTACTGCTTCTGCAGGACATGTCTCAGGCAGGACATAAAATGTTAAACACTTTGAAATGAGATTAGATTTCATGGTATTTTCTGGTTTTCAATAACTTTTATTTGAAAAACCCAACAAACAAAAAAACCCCACAAAATCCTAAGCTGAAGTCCTTGTACTCCATGCAAGATCCATTGTGATTTCTGTTGATTACAAATTTCTGAATTTCCTGATTAAGATGCTGCAATATGCCCATGATTTCTCCCAGAGAGGGTGCTAATTTAGTCATTAGTGAACTGGTTATTGTCTTCCATATACTTATTGACAAAGATATTACAAAGACCTAAATAACTTTCTTGCAGTCCCTGAACAATGCAGAAAACTGTTTTTATCAAGGGTATGGATTGTTTTCAGATGCAGTATAAACATCCTAAGTAAGCAAAGACATCCATTGAATGCTTTGTGATGGGATTCCTCTATTACAGTGAAGGATTGTATGAAGTGTATGCATGGAGATTATATTCCAAAAAATAGCATATTCTTGAGATCCTGTAATTGAGAAGTGCAAACTGCTAGACGTGTAAAGTTAGTTCATTATTACAACCCTGCATTTTTCTGATTTGATTGACATGACTCAAATGGAAAAGCCTTAAAAGCAAAATGCCAGTGTGATAAACAGATAACAAGAAGGAGGATGGAAACAATTACCATGAGGGCTTGAGCAGTCCCACTCACCAAAGGGGAGAAAACTGAACATCTCAGCCATGTTGCTGCTGCCATAGTCTACAATTTGTCCGTCATATAAAAATAAACAGGTCATGAAATGGCAAAGTGAGTTTTAAAGAATAAATAGAAGCTATTTGTAGTGATTGGCCACCTTAGCTATAGATTATTTTTTCCTCCATAGGACATGAATATGTATTGATGAGTAGTATTTTAAATTATGATTCAAATCCAGAGGAATCTGCCACTCTGGCAATTTCAGCAGATACTTTTCTGCCATAATGAGACCATGGCTTGTCTTTTAAGGACATTTTGACTTTATTAATCTTTTGCCCCTGAACATTTCTGTAGCCAAGAATTTTCCAGATTTATTGATGACTGAAGTTGAGACATCAATTTTAGATCCTGTAACTCTGGTTTACAAAAATAAGAAATGGACCAGACTGTTGGTTCAGGGAGATAAAGTGAGAGGGTTAATGTGAGTGAGCCACTGTGCCAGATGGTTTTTACAAGTACTGCTATTTTGGCATAAAATTAATGTTGTTCCAAAATATTTTTTGCCAGATATCTGTGCAGAGATTCTGACCAGCAGGTTCTTATATTTAGCGGCCAAAATAATTTATTTGTCACCACTGTTCTCCTTGGCTGCATCCTGGTGTACATCAGCTCAGCCCTTCTCTTGACTGACTGTACTGGCATCTACGCAGAGCTTCACAGCTTTTTCTAGACTGCTTCTTCTCAGTTCTGTGATTCTTCCTTTTGAGTTTTTTTTCCTTTTTATTTTTTTTAAGATGATCAAAAGCAATTATAATATATCTTTGAATCTGTTCAAGATAGGACAAGAGTTCAGATTAGCACTGGAGAGCTTTCCTTTCCACAGGTCTCTTATCATGATTCTGCTAACAGAAATTAATTTTGTAGAAATCCAGGCTTGGGCACGGACAGTACATTTCACCATTCTTACAGCCTTAGCTCAAGGTTATTATTGCTGCTCTGTGCTCAGAAGGGAAGACTGCATACTAATTACAGACATTTTATCTTAATTTCCATAGCAATTAAATGTTATTTTAAAAGGCTAATCTGAAATATTTTCTAAGTGATCCACTTGGGTGATACCCTTGCACCATTTTTAGGAAAGCGATGAAAATGTATTTAAACGTGTGCTAAGGTCTTGAATCCAAATCTCACTTTTCACTATTAATTTTCAGTAATACAGACAATATGAAATGCATATTCCTTGGAAAAAAGCAGCCACAACAAAGGAGTTCACACCCGTGATAAATTTAAACAGCAGCAGAATATCAAGATAACTTTGACGGCATAGCTGATGTAAAGGAGAAATATTGGATTAAAAATAAAATAAACCAATCTTTATTGAAGAAATTTATGTTTTAAAGGAAGTAGGAAAGCTTTCTGGTTATTTACATAGAAACCATTGATTTTCCTTAACTACTCTGTAATGCATCTATGCAGTAATTTAGAAAGCTTATACTTAAAACAGATGCCAGCATTATTCTTCAGAGAGTACTCGGAACACAGTGAGTGGGAGACAGATGGATGCAGCAGAATCAATAGTTCAGAGAACTCCATCAGGTGCATGTGTTTCACACAGGTCAAGTTTGATGAAACCCCAGCTTCGTGAATCAACACTTCTGGTGTAAATAATTCACAGGAATGGAAAAAAAATCCACTATGCTTATATGGGATGAATATAAATACACTTTTGAAATAATTGTTAGTGAGCTATAATATGATCTGACTCCTGTAGCTGGCTTATATGTATATATGATCCTACTAATATAGTTCAGCAAGAGACTGGAGATTTTTGTTTTAGAAATGAGTTTAGCTAAATAAGGAAAACTATGAACTTTAAACTGAGTGGCATTTGCAATACAATAATGCTGCAGCCTCTTTGCTCTTTTAATGAATATACTGTAAAAAAAATCTATAAACCTTCAATTAGTATTTAAATCTGACCTCATGCCTTATTTTGTATGCATATCTTCAGGTTTTAAGTATTCCAAGATGACTCTAATATGACCTCCCTTTGGGAGGGGCTCTCACGGGTCTGAGAGGAAAAGGTCCAAACTCCAGAGTGAGGTGACTTGCTCTGTAAAGCACTTGGTGATCACAACAGGGCTCCTGTTGCCTTAACAGTGGAGTAAAGCTCAGCTCAGCTCAGTCTGGATCTCCCTAGGGATGGAACTTAATTCTGCTCCAGCGTGTTTGTTCAACTGCTGCAGCCCTTCACAGTCTGGTGTCACTACTTCTGGTTTTTACTGGTAAGGTGAAAAAAACCAAAGGAAGTCATGTGTTGTTATCATTGCCCCCCCACCTCCCCAGAACTGTAGTGGATTCCAGATCGTGTAGGATTAGAATAAGAGCTGCTTTGTTCTGCTGAGAATGTTTATCATTGCTTTTCCTGACAGACCTATAGAGAAGCCTTTCAAGCCCCCTCACAAGGACAAAGTTAAGTAGATATGGGTGAAACTTCAATATTGAGTTGTATCTTGGATTAATTCACACACAACTGAACTCAGTCATGAAATTTATAACCTTAAAAGCCTAAATAAAAATAAAGATGGCTAAAGGAACTGATGGGATGTGGTGTGTTTTGTAGAGAAATACCAATATATTTCTTTGCTAGTCACACTTAATACTTTAAAAGAGTCGCCAAGACGAATGCAAAATACCTTCAAATTTATAATGCTTAAATAATACAAATATTGTTTTATATTACATAATGCCTGGATATACCATGGATTCTTAAAACAACTGCCAAATAAGTTCTGCGAACTGTCAGTGTCTCTTTAGCAATAAAATTTCCAGAAGACTGGAAAGAAAACCCAATGTTGTGTAAATATTTTAAAGTTAATGATGCCACAAGTAATCCCAGACATGTTAATTGAAGATCAGTTCTCATGCACTCAACAGCCTGCTTAAGATGGAAACAGTAGAAACAAAATTAATAATCAGTGCTGATTGGTCTGTTTTTTATGGAAAACAGATATTGAACAAGAATGCTGGTGCTATGGGTGACATCACAGCCTTGACACATAATCTCCCATTGCTTCATTTAATGTTCTTTCTTTGGCCATAATGTCTTGCCTGATTTTGGTTTTAGAAACAAGTGGGTTATCTGATGTTCAGCCCTTTAGATTGTCATGATAAACTGAAACAAACTTGAGCAAATAATCATCAGGTTGAAAGGTGTGTGGAAGAAGTGTGTGTTTGGGGGAACTTTGTCAGATCTATTTTTAGGCCTGATGTTATTTAGGATCCTTCCTGCAGAATGACATTCTGAGAAATCTTTCATCTGTCAGGAAAAGCATGCTTTGGGACGTAAAAAAAAGTCCACAGTTGAAAAGTAATGCTAAATTATTTCAGACCACAAATAAGAGTAGAGGTTGTCAACAGTGAATTTGCATCTCTATGGTGACACTTGAAAAAGCTCAGCTGAAGCAACTGTAAGTGTGAAATTAGAGAATATAAACTGAAGAATGATAAATCCCTTTGTGGATGTCATAATTCTTGAGTAATGTGAACTCTAGTGTGCTGGAGTTTGGAATTTAAGAGATTTTTAACATCTGAAATGAAATAATCACCATCGAGTTCAACTAGTTTTATTTGTTGCGGCTTAGGTTTCCTGATCCATCCACTCAGACCGTTCCAGTTGGTAACTGGTCTTCACATACTTTATCTAGATATGCAATGGCCTCTCTGTCTGTAGAAGATGTTGCTTATTTAGAAAATAACCTGTAAATAGACTTTTTGCTATTCCCAATTATATTTTGCTTAATGTTCAGTATTGCTTTCCAATAGAAATAATAGTTGCGTTAATATTCCAACTAAAAAAAAATACATTTGTGTACATGATTTAGTGTTAAAAATTATTGGGAGTTTGCAATATAAACAAACATTGCTTAATCAAACCTTAGAGAAACAGCTGCCTCATAAGCTGGAATAAAATTCTGACCTTATCCATGGAAGTCTCTTCAGTAGTTTGAGGGAGAAGACAGGGAAGGAAGTTGCTATTGCACAGTGGTTGGTTGTTCTTGGTTTCACCTGAATCCAACAATCTTTGTTGATCGTAGTAGCAGCCAAAGAATTTCTCTAATGTGCAAGAAAGAAAACAAAAACACCAGAAAGTGTTCCAAATTCTGAGAGACTTGTCAAGAATAAAATGTGTTAGTTGCTTTGGTGACAAGAACAAAGCCAGCAAGGAAGGATATTTGCAATTAAATCCTTAAAAAAGTTTCCAATTACATTTTTTTGTAAAATTCATGGCAACAAAAAGTGAGTTTGTTGAGTCTCCATACATCTTTTATGTGACAAGAGAAACTTTGCTTTGTGGCATTAATTGAACAATGTCACATCTTGCTTTTTCTTTCTCAACTCTTTGCTCCAGCCTCTCAAATGGAGATTTACACACTGTCTCAGACATCTTACATACATAGATTAACAAGAAATAAATTGGCGTTGGATGTTGGCAAATCTCAAAACCATATGTTCAGAGAGTTCTTTCATTCAGTTGTAATTAATTTTTTACAAAATTAGTAGCTTTAATCAATTGGATACCTGGGTGGAGTCTGAATCCTGCAATGGGTGTTTGAAGTCTCAGGGAGTTGGAGTAGATCAAGCAAAGCTTTCATAGCTGTAGCCTTTCTCCTTTCACCATATACATCTGTGCTAAATAATACTGAGACTAATTCTGCCTTTTGTCATAATGATATAAATCCAAAATAAAGCCTTAATACTGCAAGGACTTAGTACATGTACTCCAGGCAAGGGGCAAATCCTATATATTACAGCAGTAATATATAAATGCTTAACTTGCAGCAGATGAATATCTCTGCAGGATTTAATTTAAGCAGACACTTCTAGTTTCAGTGGATGTCACCTGGAGCAGAGCTTGGTGTGCTGGTTGGAGACATTGTGCCTCGCTTGCTGTTATTGCTTGATCTCTAACAAGTCCCAGGGGCTTCCAGGCACTTAGCGTTCATTATTTAGGCAAAAACTCATTTAAAGGCATCGTAAAGTGCTGTAAAATAATGATTACAAAGCCTCTGAACAAAGAAAGAACAATACATCTTAAATTGCTGCTTGAAATACCTCAGATGTAGAATTTTTCTGTTACAAAGCATTTTGAATTATTCTGGGTTTAGTTACTTTAAGGTATATTTTTAAGTAATATCCATAAATTTGTCCCTAGAAAAATATCAAAAGGGTGAAAAAGAACCCTTGTTTAATTGTGCCCCTCTGCTGAATAGTCACACTTTGCATTGACTCCCTGGTAAACATTGCAGTGGAGAGTAATTCTGAAAAAGAAAAATGGAAGAGCAGCTTTCCTTCCAGCACATTGCAGTATAATGTCTTATGACACAGCTAAGTATAGCTAATTTATTTGGAGCAAAGGGGTTATTAAGATGAAGATTAATGCAAAAATAACTCTTTCCTGGAAGCTTACTGTGATGCATAAACTCACAAAAATCTGTTGCATGAGAGGGTCTGCAACTGAGCTCAGTGTGGCTGGGATACTTTTATCAGCACAGTACTACTCAGGGTGCTCTTCCAGAGGCCACTGCACAGCAGGGGAGAAGAGCCTGGACATTCCTTTTATCCCCACAAACATCTCAGTGTGTTTACTGGAAGAGGAATAATTGTATCTGGGGTTCAAGATCCATGACGATTCCAAGAGGAGTCAGTACCATGATTCCATGCTGATAGAGAGCCACTAAGCAACAAATGGGAATTGTTGGTTTGTTGTGGTAACTGTGTTTTATAAATTACTAGACCATCATGGACTGCTTTTGGTTTGTTTTGCCTTTCTTTGGAACTGGTTATTAGGTAGAAATAATACTGTGATTTTTAGTAGATCTGGGATCTTGCCCTGAGTAACCCCTCTATATAACTTCCTCCATGTATCTAATGTGTACCATATGTCTGGGGTAATAATTTGCAGGAATATGTCAGAATGTCCCTCTAGTAAGGTTAGGGGTAATAAACTGTTGTTAGTCGTTCCAAGGTCAAACCTGAGTTCTTTCCATGGAAATAAAAGATAGTGCTGCATTACCTTGTCAAGTTAATACAGTGTGATAGAGCAGCTCAGGCAGCACATCCTGAAAGACTGTAAATGTCTAATAGATTTAGGAAAACTGTACCTCAGGGAACATATTAGGAAGGATTCATCAATGGATCAAAACTGTCTTGGAGCCTTACTTATTGGGGACCAGCACAGTTTTAAATTATTGCTTTCTTAAGAAAAGCCTCAAGACAAATTGTATTTCTTAGATTAGCTTTACACGAGTGGTCAATAGTTTCTGTTGGAGAATTTTGAGGGTTTGTTGTGGTTTTTTTTTAACACTGGCATGAGCAATTTCAATAATTTGAACTCTGTAATTAAGTTTTGATTTTTTTCCCAAATGACTTTCAAATTGCTTAATGTGCTGCTTATAGTCTGTCACTCTTTGCAGATGAAATTGGACATATTTGTGAAGTGTCTTAGCAGTGTGTCTCTAATGACAAAGAACTTTAATTATAAGATATGGGTTTGCAAGTTGAGCATTAATTAGAAACAAAATTAACAAAGTGTGAAGTGTGTACACATGTTCACATACACACAAAACATCAGGAAGTTTTCATCCGTAGATGTGTCCCAATGTATGTGAGCATTTGGAATCAATACCGATTTAAGAGTAATAGCAATTACTAAGAATTCGGCTACTCTGTGTGTTTTGAGTTGTTCTACAATTCATCCCTGTGAAATCAGTTACTCGATATTTCCAATGTGACTGAAGTAGAAATTGGCCTCTATTTATGATTGAATTTAGATCTCCCTATTATGCTTATGCTATTTTAAGTCATGATGGACTGTAACTCACTGCTTAAACAAGAAAACTTTATACCAAGGAGCAGATAAATAGGATTAAGTTAATAATTCTGCAGTTCTGGAGTAATTGCTATTTGCAAAGCACAAACTGTGGTTTACTGATGACATCATTAGAGCCTTGCTTTAATTAAAGTCTATATTGCCTGTGTTTTACTATGACTGCCTCTTACTGTAAATTGATTTTATAGGGCACTAATTTGTAAACTGGATATTGCTGCAGAATAAGACTTGGTTATATTTTTGTGGCCTAAATGCTACACAGTATTTAAGAATGCATTTAAAGTTAAATATGCATTCAGCAGTTTGGTTGAACTGTAGCTTCTTTTATTCCACTTCATGCAAATTCATGCCTCTAGTAGACATACTAAGGATCTGATCCTTGTAATCTTATTGATGTTGAGTAATGCCTTAATTGGTAGAACTGTCATTTTGACATAACCTATTCTAATTTCAGAATAAGAAAAAACAAATGCAGGTTATTTACAAAACTGTGTTCAAGCTTAGAACTAAAGTGTTTTGACAGTATCACACAGAAGAGGAAGTAAGGTTTTAGATTTGTCTGATATCAAATATAAGCCATGGGTTGCATCACATGGAAAGGAATGGATGCAGCTTCTTTATCGAGTACCTATTGATTTTTAGTGTTGAGAAGAGGGACCAACGAAAATGAATTCGGAGAAAAATGGTGCTTTTTACTGATGCCTGCAATTGTTGGATCTCTGATTTTGTAGTTCCCATAACAACATCCAAATGACTGAGGACTCTGCACCATTGCTGTCCATTGAACGTACAGGATGTGGCTGCTATTGCTCAAGTTTCCTCATTTCTCTGAGAAAGGCAAATGCTTTGGGAAGCTGGCTCCGTGTTTTGTTCCAGAAAACAAAACTTTTCTGCTATTCATTGTCTGTATTTTTCCATCTATAAAAGCAACAAAACCCAAATACCTAGTATTGGGAAATTCTTACATCCCACTTACAATTCATGTCTTTGTTCTCCTTTGAGTGCCCAGAGAAATACAGTACAGCTGTATATTTGTTGTTGGAAAATTATAGCAACCAAGAAATGAAAATATTCTTTTTGTATGTTACATTTTATTTCCAGCTGAGTTGTGTCAGTTTAGGCAGAACAATAGCAGAATCCAGCACCTTAAGAGGTTGAGGGACTATTTCTTTAAAATAACTTTAATCCTTTGGGATGCAAATGAATTAAGAGCATGTAAATGCTCTACAATAAGAAAATGCTATTTTTGTGACCTGCAATTTACACTCTGCTAAGTTAGACACTCATTTCACCAATTTTTTTTAATTCCCTCCAGGTAAACCTGAAGCTGCATTCTGGGATCTGTGTGCACAGAATGGTTTATTCCAACAAATTGACAGCACTCATACTCCATCTACAATGCTGACAGTACAAGTAGTTGATATGTCTTGAATTTGTTACGACATAGACAGGAGAAGGATTTAAAGGTTGGGGAGCATTATTCTGTTTAGCCTGCTGGTGATGAGATGAAACTAATGCTCCAAATATCTGATGGCAGCCTGCTATTTTGGAGATTAAAAATGCCTGAACTGCCAGTAAAAGAGGGGATAACCTTCTTTGCAAGTAGCCATGATCTTTAATTTGTTTACTAAAGTTGTTTTCATTGAATATACATGTTAAACCTGACAGCTTGATTGCACTGGGGTCTTGCCCCAGGGCAGCTATTTGGATGCATCATGAACACAGAATATCAACACAAAATAATTTTGCTGGAATAAAAAATCTGTCTATCTTGCTGTCCATTTTGACTGTCTCAAGTGCACAATTCAACAGTTTTGTAAAATTGAATAGTATATGCTCCAATTCTCTCTTGGAATGTCATGGTGTTAAGAAACTATTGTGTTTCTGTGCAGAAGGAGATGGATCTTTATTCCGCAGCAAAGCCTTGCCTAGAGCATCATGATTTTTCCCTACCCATATGTTTAATGTGTGTTCTTATATACAAATTGCTGTGAGGACAAACCTCTTCACAACCAGCTCTCAGCTATCCCTTGCAAACTCTCGTTATGTTAATTAAGCAGTTTTTGTTACCCCACACACAAAATACTAAGCCTGGAAGAAAACAGTTTTGAGAATACATATTAGCATCCTTAAAACCACACAAACAGAGGTATATGTTCATGTCAGGAAAATGTAATAGCTATTCCAAACCCAAAAATTACCAAGCTAGAAAATTACATTAGTATATTTGCGCTTAAATTAATCTTTGAGACATGGAGACAGAGTTGAAAGACTGAATGGTCTGTCAGCAATTCGATGCCATTCAGGGAAACCTAAGAATGCCAGCAGAGGGGAAAATATATGTAGAGTTCTTCAGGCTGCTTAAGAGTGCTGCAGCAAAGAAACAACATCAGCCTGGCAAAAATTAAAGCTAAGAACCTCTGCATTAAATTCATAATTACAATGAAAATATATTTGTAATACTGGTTTAGATGAACCAGAATAGTCAGCACGTTCTTTATTTTATGAACATCACACATGCTCAGAGTCTGCCTGGACAGCACAGGAACTTGGTCTGCAGGAATTCCCACACAAGCTCTGAGAAACATCTGTGCCTGAAGTTAGAAACAGTTCCCAGCAGCCAAGAGCTGTGGCTGCACTGGAAGGTTTGGCTGGGGTGTGCTCAGCATGTCACTTGGACTGGACAATTGGTGTAGGTCCCTTCCTACTGAACTGCTCTGTTCCCAGTGTGGATTGAATCTTGCAGGCACTGGCAGCTAAAATCAAAGTCTCCATTGAGTTATACAAGCTCAGTTTTTCAGATTTACAGCAACTAAATTTGGGCAAATTTTCAGAAAAGTGACAAAAGCTAAATCCCTGAGGTGAGTTATGGGTACCTGCCAGTATCTCAGTCCCATTTCTAGTCCATGAGGCTTAATGTTCATTCTGTCATTGAGTTTCCTCTTATATTTTTGTTGTGCTATATATCAATTGCCCAGTAATCCTTTCTTTTTCTTGTTAGATCCTTTGGTTTACTTTAAAATAAAAATTAACAACCAAGCTGACAGCCTAGAAAGAGCAATAAAATAAAACCTTCAAATATAGAACTATTCTTAAGTTTTTCTAGCTGCAACCTATTTGGGAAGTTCATTGAAAAGTCTAAGTGAAGGAGCAGAGAGAGTGCACCTGACTCTTTTAGCTGACATTGGAATAATTAATTTTATGAAAATGACTTCTATTGGAGGTTAATTTATTTTGGCTGACAGTCACATACATTAATAGACATATCTAATGCTGCAGTCAGTCTGAACTTTATTTAGAATAGTTTATTTATATCTTTGGGTGATTTCATTGCAAAGAGATGGAAGACATTTAGGATCATCAAGCATGAACATTTTTTCACAGTTTAAAAAAAACACAAAGAAACAAACCCCCCCGGAATTTTGACTGCTTGAGTGTTTTAGCCTTCTGATGGTTAAGCCTAAAATGGTTTGATTTCTTTCATCAGTGCAGCTTAAGCAGTTCCTTCAGATGACACAGCTGACTTCCTTGTACAGTAAGAAACGCCAGGTATCTTTCTTCTAATCCTGCAGTTTGTGACTTTAGGAACAAGGAAATGCCTCAGAAACTTGGTGTGTAAGATAGTGTTTGTGTGCAACCTGGATGACTTACCTGTTCTGCTGGCCATAATTTGATGTTTATAATCGTCTTACTTGTAAATAGCTTACACAAAATGGCCAAGCACAATAATCTGTCTATTTGAAATGGCTCAGATCTGGTAGCATGGAATGAGTCCATACTTTAAAAAGCAGAGCAAACCTGAGAATATTTAGTAGGTTTATATACTATTCCAGTCTGAAAAATCCAGCTGTAGAAAAAAACCTTTATGCCCATTTCAATTGTACTTTTGAAAGGGTATATTATGATAGTAATTTCCCAGGTGCCTTCTGCTTTTTTTTATGCATGAGGATGGAGTCTAATGTAATTTTTAAGGCTTAGTTTTATCCTGCTTTATCCTTGTGTTCCCACCACCAGATAATCAAGGAAACAAAACTGATGGATTCTGTATTTATACAATTAAATCAGTTCTTGGCTTTCTAAATGTGTGTGAAAAGTGGGTTGATAGTATTTATAAAGAGAGAGAATATGCTTAGAAACATAGTTCTTATAAACTTAGAGGTGGATAAGTTGTGACCATGTTGTCCAGTTTTCTCATGCACTGAACACCTTCTGATAATCTGATGTCCTTTGCAAAATATGTTATCATGGGCATTGTGTAGAGTGGAAAACAATGACTCTCCCTACCCTGATATATGACATCTGCTATATCATTCATTTTCATAACCCTTTTCTGTGGCTAGGGTCCAACTGTTGGATGGAATTTATTAATTTTAGTGACATCAGCCTGTTACAGTGTCAGTGGTACAAAGTCAATCTTTGTATGCAAGCTGGATTGAATGATGTTTCCATTGTTCACTCTGCATCCTTAGGAAAGACATTTTGAGCCTAAAAATACTAAATCAGAAAAGGAGAAGCAAGAGAAAGAGCATTATTTAAAAGTGTTGTAGTCATCAGAGACTTAAAGAATCTTGTCTATATACTTCAAGAGAAGAACAGAGGAATTTTAGTACCAACAGAATCACAGGTTCACAATATCTCCCTAAATTTTGGAAAACTTAAACTTACGCCTTTCCAGTTAGAACCCCAGAATTTATACTGAGGCCAACTCACTTTTATGATCTTGAGGAACATGGAAATGATCATGGAGCTCTATTGTTAAGCATATATTGAAGTGTGTGCTTGTGTTCCCCAGGGCTTCAGTCCGTGCCCTCTGTTCACCCAAAGCACAGCAGAACCCATCCAGAGGCTGGCTGACAGCCAGGCTATGTGAAAACAGCTGGCATTAGATTGGAATGGGAGCAGTGGGGATTCACTTGGTTCTGCACAGGCATGCAAGAAAATAAAAACATTAGTTCACACAAAACCCAAACCAGGGCTATGAAACGGAGAGATGAGTGATGTCAAAGTTCAAGGAGCATCTGGATGACACTCTTGGTCATATGCTTTAGTTTCAGGTAGTCCTGTGAGGAGCAGGGAATTGAACTTTATGACCATTATGGGTCCTGTCCAACTCGAGATATTCCATTATTCTGTGATTGCCTTAGACATAAAGCTGAAAGATCTTTACTGTGTATTGATGAACCTGTGAAACATGGCAATTTGTGTAATTGATATGTGCTAGAAATAGGAGGTTTGCCTTATGAGCCTGCTTTGAAACAAGATTCATTTCAGTAAAGAAAGGTTTTCTCTGCCATGTTTCTATCAGCTCTGTATGTGCACGTGCCTGTACTGAAGAAAACAAGAACTGCAGTGGGAATAGTATTTGCAGATGATAGTAACAACTGAAGTAATTACCCAGTCATTGTTGCCTCTTGGTTTTGTAGTCATTCATGCCTGTGTGGAGTAAATACATATACTAAGAGAGAGAGATTCAGTAGGATTCAATGGAGTCCTGGTTTTTTTTACAGTAGCAATTTTACAGTCCTTTCTGCATCCATGTGGCAAGCAGTGAGAGTGAGGTCTAAGCTATACATAATCAGATTTATCTCAATTTATGTACAAATTTATTCCATTTGTGCGGAATACCCAAGATATTTAAATGCAGAATGTGTATCCTGACTCTCTTCAGATTTAGGACTGAATATGAGACCCTGAACAGATATCCCTACAGAAAAATGAAGCAGAGATATGAATTTCCAATTACAATTCAGTAGGTCAAATGGTGGGTCAGCTGCTGAGTCCCCTCAAAGACAGGCAGGATGAATGGAGCTGTATAAAGTTTGAGTGATGCTTTTCCCTTCTGAGATATTTTATCTGGCACGAGGCTGTGCTTCCCATTGCTCCTGCCACGAGAGTAGCCACACAGAGTTAACCTGATTTCTTTCTTTTTTTTTTAGTTATGCTTCATTTTCTCAGTTGCAACAGTCATAATGCATCCGTTCATCATTCATTCTCCTTGGTTATTAATCTGAAGTATGAATCCGTTTATATTCAGGGAAACTTTCTTTAAAACCCTGGGGATCAGAGTTCTCAGTGTAGTCCCCCTTCTATAGGTTTTGCAGATTCTATCATAAGTGTCCAAGGTCACTGGGAAAGGGAGGGTGAGAGACAGACAATGCTAATTCTGCTGATGTTGAAGTGTTATGTTGGAATTGACCTGGAAAAAAATTCCCTGAAGAGCAGTAGGGTGTCAGTGTGAAGTCCAAAAGAAAGAAAACAGTGAAATTATTGAACTGTGCCAAGTGCCATCTTTTTCATCTTGTCTAACTGTTAAAAGGCCAAGTAGTGTCCATGGAGCAAGAACCTCTTAACTCCTCTCACTCAAGGTTCCTCATTAGAAGAATTATTATTCTGGTAGTAGTCTAACAAACGTAATGTTTACTAAAAAAGCACAAAGTGTATAGAATCTGTAATAAGCACATCACCCTCTCTCTGAAAGACTTCTGAAGTCCCTGCCCTCCATAGTTGTGCTGTGGTGTCAGCTGGCAGTGTCAGGATGTGTTTGGAAGGAGGCTAATGTTATAATACAGCACATCACACTTGCTGAACTTTGGCTGTTGGAGGTCCTATGGAGAAAAAGATCCACAGCAGTGGAATTAAATGTTCTTTTTCTCCTTTCACCTACCTCCTCCTTTTCACTGTTTTTCTTCCCTTCCTTATTGACCTAATTATTTTCCACTGGTTTCCTTTAGGCTTTCCCTGAACTTGTGGGTATATGGGTTTCCAGCTGTAATTTTATGCTGGATATGAAAATTGAATATGTCACATGAAAACTCTGCTTCATGGGGACGGTGCTGCCTTACATTACAGAGCTTGCCAGAATTGTGACACCCTTTTCTCCCAATAAAACTATGAGGCCTTGCAAGAGCAAGAAGAGAAAGGTGACCTTTGATCCAAGCTGGTTTTTGTCTGGTTTCTGTTAGGTCGTAGCTTTTAAGTGTAAGGTAAGTGTACCTGCCTTTACCTCCTTCAGGAAACAGGTCTCAACCTGGTGAACTGCATCAGCAACTCTGACCAGCAAGAATATATTCCCCTTGGGTTAACATTTATGTGGACACTGCCTTATAGTCCTTGTACAGGTACAATAAAACAACTTTTATGTCTGAATCCCATTCCGCATTTCCAAAGAAGGTGTGATGCTGGCATCATAAAAGCCAGAGCAATTTATCCATGGCAGCAGGAGCCTGTGATTGAATTACAGGGTTACCATTTAGCCATGAAACTCTATATTGTTATTGGCCATGTGTGTTAAGAGAATATCAGTAGTTAGCCCTCAGGGGCTATAATTTATAATTTACTTTGCAGGTGGGAAAAGTTTATAGTTCAAGAAACTATGTGTATGTGAAATCATGTTTGTGCCATTGTGTAGGGAGGAGGCAGAAAGAAAGAATCAACAAATATTTTAGTTTAATGGAAAAATCTGTGGATTATATAAACATGAGGTAGAATGTTCCCCTTTTTTGCTTTTGTGTTCGCACATTGCACTGTTGTCTGAATAATTCTGGAGCCGTCATAGCATCATGCACGTTTGCAGAATAGTTCTTCATCTGTAGTAAGGCAGTTTCATGCTTGAAAAGATGCAAAAAGGCTTCCTATAAATTTTTCACTCAGTGTTATTAAAATATACATGGAGCTCAAAAAATATACAGTGCACTAAAGAACATGTGATGAATGCCATATAAAAAGTTTTGTGTGGTAACACAGTTACTACATTTTAGGTACCAACTAAGTGAAAGTGAATTAAGTGTGTTGCACACAACTGTCATGTTCAATAATAAAAATTAAAATCAGATTCTAGATTAAATTAAATTGTTAACACCACTGATGCTGTTGCACATTCATTTAAAACAAAAATATAATTACTGTGCTGCTACTTGATTCCAGTTGGTTTGGGCTTTCACAGAGAATATTGCAAAAACTCTTCTACGTTTTAAGAAGATAAGAATTGCCATGTCAGATCAAACTGGTTGTTCATTTAAGGCTTTATCTATCAGACATCTGAAAGTATAAAATATATTGGTGATGGGTAGAAAAAAACCACCACAAGGAGTTTGTATCCCTGATAATTAACTTTATTTTATTCATTGTGATTGTGTTTCTGTCTAAATGTCTGGTCTTTTATTTGAATTCATCTGAAATTGTGAACTAAGATTTAGTGTAGAGAGTTCATGCAGCCAATGAATCACCATAGCAATGATTTCCATGTGTTGCCATTATAAGTCACAATGAGACTAATGAGAGGTTCAGAGTGTTTTATTGGGGAAGTGCTTTTTAAAAAATTAAAGGACTTTGTAGATTTTATGTGCATAGATATCCAGACAGAATGCATATGCAAAGGTAGCATATTCTAGGCAGTTAGATAAGCATTTAATTTATTTATGTGAGCAGAACACTTCATCATGGGGAGGAATCAACAAGTAGTTTGTGATAAGATGAACAGCTTCCATGAAGTCGTAGCAGACTATTGCCCAACTGAAATTCCATTAAATGATTAAAACATGCTTATGTGTATGCCTTGTAGAATCCATAGTTTTAAAATAAGGCAGAAGGTTCAGTGATACACTGAAAGGCAAGCATTACAGTGTCATTTCAAACAGTAAATTATTCATGAGGATCAATTAGACAATTTGTTCTGTTCTTTTAGAAGAGCAAAACTGCATGGAGGTACCAAGTCACAGTATTAGGCCATGAATTTTAGCTTTCTGAAGTCTATAAATTTGTATTCTTTCCTTTGTATGACATGATTTTCTATTACGTACCTCATTTTTTTAGTCTGTTTTCAGAAATCCATAGCCAGTGTTTGCCGTGATCGCTACAAGACAACATTGACTAGAAATAACAATATTTAAGTGACTTCTTGCTATATGTTATAAACAAACAAATCTTTCTTTTCCATGCATTGGTGAGCTCTGTTTTTGCTCAGGAGCCAACATTTCCTGCAGGTGAAGTGGCAGTCAGTAGTCAGTCGAGATAACTGTGTATTTGTTGTAGGAACTACACCACTGTGTGCAATGTTTTTAATACAGCTTGCCATGACAGAATGCAAGCCAGCAAAGCAGAAACCCCCCTGCTCCCAAACAGGGTGTGAATTTTAGATGGGACACTGTTGTGGATTAGGCTGCACAAATACACTATTTGTTCTTTTTTCCTTTCTGTTGTCATTTTAGAGTGGTGGTTGTGGAGGAGTTCAGCATCAACCACAAAGCCAGGTTGGAGCATATCATCCCCTAAGATCCATGAAATGCAATCATTGTCCTGAGGGCTTAACTAATACAGTCATAAAACCCATTGATGTAACACCTCCACGCAGAAGCTAAGTTGAGAATGTCTCAAGAGTATAACCTAGCCCACAGATTTGTTGACAGAAATGTTGGAAACTGAGCCAACCTCCCTTACTTAGGAAGATCATATTTTTAGCCCATTGCTGTCCCAGATCACCCCTGCACTTATGAAATGACAGCAGATGGCTCCTTGTGTTTGCACAGCTGCCAGCACCAGTGCTAAGAACAATGCTGCTCTTGGCTTTTGTCCTCCTTCCGTGTGACAGTCCCAGAAAGGTGTGGAGGGTGCTCTGTGGGTTTGTGCTCTCCTGGGCAACATCCCCTGGGGACATAATCTGCCAAAGATTCCCAGCAGGTTTTCTCCCTTTCGTGCCCCTGTGCCCAAGGCAGCCCCCCAGCTGCAGCTCTGCTTGGTATTTTTGGCTTGCTGTTGCCTGGCTGCTTTTTGTTCACACACAACCTTCTGATTGCTTTTTTGCAATGTTTTGATCGTAACCTCTTCAGAGACCTCAGGATGTATCAGATGCTGCTGAGATGGTTAGAGGGGTCGACAACAGTGAACAGGCTTATAATTGAAATTGGTGGTTTTAACTGTGTCACTGTACTCCATGTAATATGTAGGCCTGGTTTATTATTTGCCACTGCAAAACAGAAAATACAGCCTGGCAGATCCTTATAAGTTTGGGGGTTTAATGCTGAATGGGAGAACAGTTTCATTTAAAATGTCTGTGTGTGGGGATCTGTGTCTATACTGCAACTGAAAGCTTTGGCATGAGTTTGGTTTGGATTAACCTAGAACAACTTTATGGAATTTGCTAGGATCTTCTTTGATCTGTAATACTGACGTTTGATTATCATGTGATTTCCTTTGTTTCCATTGGCACTAATTGGACTGTTTTCATATATTTACTGATCTTGCATATTTTCCTCTTCTCCCTCTCCTTTGTACAAAAAAGAAACTAATTCTGTTTACTCTGAAATTCCCAGACCACTCATCAATTTGTGCATCATTTCCAATATTTACAAAATTAGAATTTCAGAAAAATCGACAAGAAATATTTCTGTCCCTCTATGAAAAGAGTTTTACTAGTTCTAGTGAGGGATATTGAATGTTCAGGGAAAACTCCAGCATCTGGCTTAAGAGTAAACAAAAGCCTCTAAGCAGGCTTTTATGACACTCTGTAAATGAAAACATGTGGGAGAATGGGTTTTATCATCCATTCCCTTTTTTTCTTTTTGTTCCACTTATTTCCTTCTTCTCACATTTTCTCTCCAGTGAGCAGGGGACTGGGGTCTTGATTTGCACAAGTCCAGCTCCAATTTCACTCAGCACTGTAAGCTGAGCATCCCCAGACTTGCTAATTGGACCCTCTTGAAAGAGGCATGCTTTCTTTCCCTAAAAAGCAATCCTGCTATCCCAATGTTCAGAAAGCCTCCAAGAAAGAAGCTAAACCCTTTGCTTCACAAAGAGTAGTTTCATTTTGTTCATTTTGTTTATTTAATAGGGTTAAAATGAATGCACCATTATTTTAAAAATTGTGCACTAGAGCTGTAAACCAGCTGTTCTGATAAATGGAACTGCTCTGGACAGATCAAATGTGCTGCAAAATCCAGAACCTACCTTTTTGCTGGAGCACTGCTGGGAGGTTGTCTTGCTGTTTTTTTTCACTTTCTCATTGGCTCCAGGTCTCATACATGTATTTTATTTTTCAGCATTTACTATCTTTAAATAGATACATATAATTAATAAGCAACAGCCTATGTACAGAAACTAATGAAGTGGAGATGGCATAGCTAGCAAGCTAAAACTTTATTTTCTATAAAAGTGCACATCCTTTAGTGCAGCTACAGCATCCATCGATAAGAGGAAAATGTGACACAGAAAAACAAAAATAGAACAAAGAGGAGGTTAAGGCAAAAGAGCTCCAGTTGACAGAATTCCAATTGCCAGTATATAAAAGAGAATGGTACATAGGTTCTTTGGAGAGCATGTGCTGTAAGTCCTATTAAAGAAGGAGTGAGTTTACAGAGCTCTTCAATATTCTGAGTTCTGGAGAAGATCCTTTAATAGATGTGTAACTCTTTTCATCCAAAGTTCTCCAAGCGCTGTGCAGAGGGATGAACGAGGACTCAGAGTAGTATTAATATTTACTCTCTAGCTGAGAAGGATTCTGTGGTGCTTTAGTCATCAAGAACATCCTACATCTATATTTAGACATGCAAAGGCACGATTTTCAAAATTGCTGAATACCCAGTATTTTTCAGGCAGGAGTGATTTAGTAGTATAAATGCTTAATTTAAAAAATTTTGGACAATGCTTTATAAAGTCACATATTACAGAGCTATCAGCAGTAAATGGGCAGTTCAGGCTACATGGAGATTTTTATACCAAGGAAGACTTGCACTTTAATGACTGAATTTACTCTCCAGAATGGCTCTGTTCAAATGAAAATTGAGTTTCCCAGGAAATTTTTTAAATAAAACTTTTGCAAACTTTTTAAGAATAAATACTTGTTTAAAACAGTATTTGAAATATTCTCCTGCTTCATCCCCCTCTTTGTTTCCTGAGCTTTAGTGATAGCAGTCTCTACTGCAGTTATCCATACATTGTCATGTCTAGAATTGTAGATTTGTAATCTGCATTGGAGCAATGCTAAAAAACTACTCTGAAATCTCAGCTAATGTAGAATCCTACTGTCTTGCTGCCTGGTAAAGCAAATTATCTTTGTTCTTCTTAGATCTAATTGGCTTCCAGTTTGTTTCTGAGTACACTTAATCTATACAGTGGCTGGAATGGTGTTAATTCAACACAGCCTGGAGAACATCTCTTTTTAAATCATATCTACTCAGCTGAAATAACCTTAGAAGCAAAAAGGTCTTTATCAGGAATCTGAGACTAGAGCATTTTCCATTGAGGGGCAGTTAATTTATTTCCTTGGTCCACCAGAGCCTGAGTGCATTAAGCTTCACAGCATCCAGTGAACCCCTGCATTTTCCCAGAGGCTGGCTAAAAGGCACCACAGTGGATTCCATGGATTTGATTGAGTGACTGGAGAGGCTGTGTTCAGTTTGTATAAAACACAGGCACTTCCTATCTATTGCAGAATACCAGGGAGTTAATCAGTAGATCTGCTAAGAAATAAGCACAAACTTGCTTGTCAGATGAAGAATTGAGATCCATTAAGTTGTTATGGAAATTCACACTGTCCTTCCAATTTCATGACAATAATTGTAAGCCAGTTTTCCTTTGTGCAGTGGAGATTGCAGGGCCATACCTGGGGTAAGCGATCCCACAGAGCGTGAACAAGAAACACGTATCACATAATGAACATGGAAAGCAGTTAAAATCAAACATCATGAGTTTGTTCATTTATTTTTTCTTTAATCGTTTTACAACTATGTTCTCTGGCATGAAGGCGGTTTGGCAGAAATTACAATACTGGAGGGGAAATGGAAAGCAGTAATCTACAGGATTCTAGATGACAGTCCTGGGCAGTGAAAAGCACACAAATGCTAATTACATAGAGAGCAGGCACAACTGCTGATCAGGATTTATTAGAGCCTGTTTTGTGGACAAATGAATATTGATGTGCCTGGAACCGTGCACACATGGGACCTCTCAGGGTCATTTTTTTGGGTCCCACACATGGGACCTCTCAGGGTCAGGTATTTCTGGAATCACGCTGATCTGGGCTTTGCATCACACTCAGTTACACTTCCAGAATTGAATGGACTTCTGCCCCATATCCAGAGTTCTTTGCCTCTTTGTGGCCTCATGTTTTCTATCTAGAACTGTCACTTCTAGTGTTGTGATGCCTTATTATACTTCCAGAATGTTTGAAAAGCAGCGACCGACAGATTTACAGCCAAAATTATAAGACACACATGGAACAAAAGAGCAAAAGTAACCACAGGTGTGTGTTCATAAGAATTTCTATAATATATTCTAAATGTTCCTATTTAAACTGGCCAAGTCAATCCAACATGATTTGCCACTGTGAATGCTTATGAAACATTTGTAGTCATTCCACATTTCCTGACTTGATGGCAGTTTCTGGTAGAGCATGAATTAACCAAGCACATGTCAGCACTGATAGTAATGGGAGTTTGTCAGCTTTAAAATGTGCAAATCTTCCTTTTCTCAACTCCTTTAACAGATAGACTTCCATGACATTATTTGTTCTCCACTAACGGAAACATTGCCACATTTGTTTTCAAAATGTGTAAAGTGGAAATTGCTGTCAGGCTAAAAATTTATATTGCAAACCTCTGCCTCCAGCAAATTTTCGTAGTTAAATTAAGCAAGACTTATAACTTTAACACTGATAGACTGTTTGTTACAACGTGAGAATCCCTGGTAGAAGTTTTTTTGAGCTATTGCTGCAGCTGGAAGATTTGCTTCTGTCCAGTTTAGTTGCTAACAGCAGCTGAGCTGTACAGCAAACACCACTGGTTACTGTAATCTGTCTCTTGGCTGTGCCCACATCCAACCATCGATCTCACCAGCGATAGCTCTCTGTTTGAAAAAGAGCTGGAACCAATCTCACAGTGTTTTCAAACATTTACATTGCTTGGGAGAATTAAGAGATTGCAAACATAGACTCTTTCTTCCTTAATTAATCTTTATCAAAGAACTTTTGAAGACCCTCATAGGCAAATTTGCAAAGGAGCCAGGCAAGAACAGCTGACTTAGACAGACCTTTGCTTCCTAGAAGCCTATGATAATTTTATCCAAATTTTAACCAAAGTGTTCATGTGTCTCTAGCACAAGTTTTCCCGTGTTGTTAGTGTATTAGTGTTAGTTGTAGCTGCATTCTGTAGTAGTGGGAAATGTGGAAAATCCTCACACTTTGAATCACCATCCCTACTTTCCGCTGATATTTGCAAGAGCAGGGACATCACAATACTGGTGTACTTACATTTAAGATTTGGGGTGTTATACTTTGCACTTCTTTCAGATTATTGCAGTTAAATATTGAAAATCTCTAATGTCTATTTGTAAAGGATCTTAGTGGTGTTTTGTTTGGGTTTGGTATTTTTTTGAGTTGACATAGGGCAGAACTGTCTATGTCTGCTTTCAGTGTAGCTCAAAGTTCAAAACTGTTGATTTCCTTGTTCAGTTTATTTGTGCAGAGAAAGCAACACAAAACACATCAGCTGTAAAATGCCAGCTGTGAATGGATGGTGCTTTTTAATGAGTGAGTGGTTCAGATTCTCTGCTCCTGTTTCTGTCCTCCAAACCTGCTTTTGTGAACTAATTTAAATTTGAGTGTTTTACAACAGTACAGGTCATCTTTGGTTAGTCAGATTTACAGGAAACAAGTCAAATATTGTGAGGAGCATATTGTGCACAAATGAGCAGCATAAAGATGTCCAGTGAGTGGGACTTTAATATGTACAGCTCACATAATTTGTTTCTTAACTAAGCACTGAAAAACAAGTCTGAATTTTAAGTTGAACATGTGAAGCTGACCTCAAGTGCTTCTTTATATCCACATCAGTTGTACGGTTGCTCCCTGCAACTTTTCTCTCCCAGTCCCTCAGCTACCCATATTAGCACTCTTTTGTTGCATTCATTGATAGTGTTGTTAGCTGTACACAGTGATTTACAAGAGGTTGACTAACACATACAAAAGTAAATCCTTGCTCCAGGGCATTTGCAGATTAAAGGCTTGAGCTGTGCCCATATTCTGAGTTTATAAGAACCAGAACATAGAATAAGCACTATATACTACCAAAACTCTTAGAGAGTCACATGTTCTGCAGGATTTCCATGGATGGAATCACTTCCTCAGTTTCTTCACTAAATCCCTTATCAGTTGTCTTCCCTCTGCAGGGCACATTTGTGTCATGCCATCCTTTTGCACGTAGCTTTCACAGCTTTATTATCCTGTGCACAGAGCCTCCTGCAGAACTTGGCCAGCTCCATCTTCTTACTGGGGATGCTGGCTGAGAAGAATAATGATAATGAGATGAGAATATAGATATCACTTTGCTTTGAGTGACTGCATGGTGACCACTTCTGCCAAGAGCTGATATTGAGCACAGCTCTTGGTCTTTGCAGAGCAGGCTCAGTGATGGCTGACAGAGTGAGATCGCTGCCAACCACAAATTTTGTGAACTAAAACAATGATTATGTGACAATGGGCTGCAATTCTAATTGCAGCTAAATGCGTGTTTTCTGAGCCCTCCTTCTGCTCTGTCCTCGCCTCTAATTCTTAAAGCAGCACTCCATGTACTGTTGATCCCTCTGAACTGTGCTGAGGGAGCAGCTGCCTATTGATGCATTTAACTTCTTTGAATGAGTGATGCTTCATAATGAAGGAGCAATCCCAGCTACCTTTAATCTCCTTTTGATATTCAGTATGTGAATTAGAGCATAGGGCATCATGGGCTATATGAAACAGAACATTGTAACCAACTTCATCACGTTTGGGAGGGAAGAGCCAAGTGGTGGGATTAGAATGGCTGCATCCCAGAGGCAGGCTCAAACTGCCATGCTATTGTGCTCTCTGTCACTGATATGTGGTGTCTGGGTGGTGATTTTCATAATAGGCTAATCTTGGTGGAGAGGAAAACAGAATAATACATTCAAAATTGGAATAGGAAGTTATTCACACAGAGCAATTAGCTTTTTATTCTCTAACCTATAATACAGAACAACAGAATTTTAGCTTTACCAAACCCTGAATGCAATGGCCTGGGAGAGAAAAGGGGCCAACTGACAAGAGAAGCATGAAGTCATGAGGAAATATTAAAAGTGAACCAGTTTTCAGTGCATCTTCTGAAACTAATATCCATTTTTTTTCCCAGTTACTTTCAAAAAATAGGGATCAAATGCTAATTGATTTGTTTTCCCCTCCATAAGGCTGCACTCCTTCCTTGAGGGAGTGCCCTTCACATGTGTAGCTGAGAACTGGCATAAGTCACTTGCCTTGTGTTCCACACTTCCCTTCTAGCATGGTATGGACCATATTGCTGGGTGTATGAGTAAAAGTGGTGTTGAATGTTGCATTTTCCTGTGCTTCTAATGTAACATGAGCGTAAGAGCCACTAAAAGCACCCATCTCTGTTCATTATTATTTTTTTCTTGGAGCTTGCTAATTAAATCATTAAAATTTTATCATCACTTAACCATGGATAAAGCCTTTTGAAACCTTTAATTAGTATGCTGCAAGAGATACATGTGAAACCAAAAGCATTTATATGGTGTGAATGACTAAGAAAGACTGAGAAAAGGAATATATGAGAATGCATTTCCCTGCAAAAAAAGCTGTCCATGTTCCAAACAGGCTGTAGATAAAATTATACTGTTGTCAGTGGGTGCAGTTCCAAGTGAGACAGTGGCTCTCACAGGAAAATGCCAATAGCTAACTCATGGATTTAAGTACAACTATATTATAAATATGTTTTGCATTACAATGTGTCATGGTTTTCCTTTAGTAGAATGAGTTTGTTGTCCAAGCTCATTTGAGGAGTGCCTTAGCTAAAGAAAGGAAATGTGATTTTGGTCATAACATTTTACTGCCTTGTACAATAATTTTACCATCCATATCGTATCTGTTCTGCAATTCCTTCACCTGTTTTATAAGGAAAAAAAGCCTGGCAGTACAGTTAAGCAGAAGGGAAGAATTCCAGTCTTTCAAAAACATTTTCAAGAGACTGAAAAGCCAGAACAGCCATTATTAAGGGCAGTGATGGGGTAGTGTCTGACACAGAGATCAAACCCTGTGCTTTAACTGGAGTTAAATCTGAGTCTTGGAGATCTCCAGTGAATATCACCAGTCGTGTGGGGGAACTGCTGTCTTACACGGCAGAAACGTGGGAAATAGTCCCTAAGCAAGCATGTATTATATTGCAGGAAGCTTAGGGAGACACTGGATGGCAATTTTCAGTTCTGTTCTGAGTGTAGCAAGTCTGACTTCTTAAAGGCATTTTTTTAAGTAAGGAGGAAAGATCAAGAAAGGCTTCTTAGTCTATACCTGCTTTTCCATCTCCTCTCAAAGGGGAGTATTTTTTTATTTTCTTTTTTAACTGCACCTCTGTTCTTTCCATAAATAAATTTCTCTCTGGCTGTTTTGCTGACAGACTGGCCTCCTCCAGGCATTTCTCATGTGTCAGAAAAGTTGCAAGAGTTGTGCAGGAAACAACATTAAATTAGAATGAAGAAGAAAAACATTTTTGGTTTTGCTCTCTTTTTCCATATCTAACCTAAGCACTGCCTTTACTGAAGTCTCCTAAGGTCTGCAAATATCAAAACATCTTGCAAAACATCACTGCTGTTATTGTGTGAGGTTACAGGAGTGCTGCAATAGGGATGTGAGGCTGGCAGCTCAAACAATGCATAATGATGCAGTTCTCAATTTAGCAATGGCAATGACAGCTATTAACCTATTCTGTTTGTTACAGCATAATAGTGCAGAGTAATCCCTTGATTTTGGTTAAACAACATGAGAGTTTAATGCTGGCCTGGATGATAGAATCACTAGATTCATTTAAAAGAAATTGCAAAAATATGTTTTGCCTACATCTTTGCTTTCAAAATTCTGTACTCAGAATTACGGTTCTGCAGTTTGGACTAAAATTTAAATTCACTGGTGAAAAAGAGGAACCTTACTTAGTTTTATTTGATCTGTAGTTTTCAGTCTTTGGTTCAGACATTGCTTTTCCCTTCAGTAGAACGTGATTAGTCCTGAATTCTCTGCATCTTAGTTAAGCAGTGAAGCCACAACTCTGACCTAGAAAGACTATCTTGTCTGAGGCAAAAAAAAAAATAAATGCCTACCTTTGTGGATTTTTCCATACTGATGTTAAAGAAGAGTTTCCAAACAGATTCATTGTTCTTTCCACTAATCTTGAAGGTAAATCATACATGTGCTAATGTAAACCAGGTAACCCTGAATTTCCCCTTTGATTCAGTCTTTCCTTTCTGAAGCTCAGTGGAATGAATGTGAGACAGCTTGCCTTGGATTTTAAAAACCTTTTCCTGTGACAGGAATATGCTTTATCTCAATGTAAGGCAGCTTTTCCTTCTCTGACCCAGTGCAGGCAGGTTTGGGACCACAGACTTCTTTAGGCACAGGGAGCTGTGGCACCAGCTCTGCTCCTGCTCTGCCCTGGCATGGCACAGCCAGGCTGGCTCCCTTCTCCTGGAAGGGTGACGGGGTGAGAGCCTGGGAACCACAGAAACATCACCACCCCCAGCATGTCCCTGTGCCTCTGGGTCACAGCTGGTTCATTGTGCAGCCAGACGAGAACAAAGGATGCTCAGCACACAATTGTCTGCACTTTAGACATGTCCTATATTTTCCCTCTCCATGTATAGAATTAGCTAACCATCCCAGTCAGTGCATGGAACTGAACTGTAACTGTGCCAGTCAGAATTGCAGAGTGTGCTCTGTTCCCATCAGTCTGGAGAAGGAAGGTGGGACCCTATATCCAGAAATTCCAGAAAAACTCTACAGTATCCAAAATCTTCTTTATAATTGTTTTATTTTGTTTCTGCCACAATCTTACATCTGCTCTTCACAAACAGAGCTTGTTAGTGTGAGGTAAGTTTAACTACCCTGCAACAGGCTGCTTGAAAACCCAAACTCACAAATACCTAGATGGTATTTTCATGAGGTCTTTCTGTATTCCTCCTCCCAGAAAATCCTTTGTTCCACATAAAGGAGATTAGAATGATTAAAAAAAGTCAAACAAGAAAATCCATTTGCAGTGCCCCTGAGGTTTTCACTGGTTGTGAATTCTGTCATTGGTGTATTTATTCATATCGGAGTCAGAGGCTCACAATAGAGCAGCTAAATATCAGCTCAACACAGCTGCAGACTCCAGCACATGATCATTTATGAATTGCTGATAAAATTCTACCAGAGTTACATTATTGCAATGGTATTGACGTAAATAGAGTTGTCTGGAAGCACTAAGGGTAGAACATGCCCCCTCAAATCTCTTACGATGTTAAAGCAGTTACCCTTTGATGACATCAGTTTCCCTAAATGCACCATGAAAGTATCATAGAATCATGAAATCATGAAAGGGGGTTGGAAGGTTGGAAGGGACCTTAAGGCTCATCTCATTCCAGGTGCAGGGATACCTCCCACTATCCCAGGCTGCTCCAAGCTCCATCCCACCTGGCCCTGGGCACTTCCAGGGATGGGGCAGCCACAGCTTCTCTGGGCAACCTGTGCCAGGGCCTCCCCACCCTCACAGGGAAGTATTTTGTCAATATATTCAATCTAAATCTGCTTTCAGTTTGAATCCACTCCCCCTTGTCCTCTCACTCCATGCTCTTGTAAATAGTCTGTGTCCATCTTTCTTTAGGCTCCCTTCAGGTGCTGGAAAGCTGTAATTAGGGGCACCCTGAAGCCATAAGTAAAACAGGACACTATTATACATTATATTTTGGCACATAGATTAAAAAATACTATGTTCATATATGTTTTGTGTTGCAGTTTACTGGAATCACATCAAGAGGACTGGTTGTCCTTTCCCTTGTTTTCCTTCAGTAGAGTAAACTCTCAGGATGCATCAGGTTTTTATTTCTGAAAGAGGAGCTGCCTGCTGACATCACCTCTGTTTGAGAACTATTCTCTTTCCTTTAATGATCATCCAGTAGCAGCTTAACCTGCACAGCCGTGCTCAGGTTTCATACCAGGGCTCCTGAAAGCAGCACTGAGAGTCACCCCCGGATTTCAGTGCCTGGTTTATAGTGACCTGGACCCTTGGAGACCTTGTCCCCAAAGAGCAACTAGAACAGGGCTGCCCAGGCTAGCTGCAGTGTCTTGGGAACACTCTGCATCCCAGGCTGTTCTCAGGACATGCTGCCAAAGATTTCTCCTGCTCTCCAGGCACCATCTGCTATTGATGGGCAAGGAGCTGTCCTTCCTGAGCAGTCAGCAGCATCCTGCAGCCGAGGGACCCCAGCTGCCCTGCTCTGCCTGTACCACAAAGGTGGTAGGGGAAGGATGAGTTAAATACAGGACTAGGAGCTTTTAATGCTGGCAAATCATTGCTTTCTTGGAAGAATTTCTATGACTACACATTTTGTTGCATTCAGAAATCTCAGCAGGCTTTCCCCTGAACTGACAACAATGTTTGTACAAGTCACTGGGGATGGGGCTTTTGCTCTTTGCAAACAGTGGCTGCTGACAGAGCAGTGTAGGTGCCATGGGATGTGCACCCAGGCAACCTCATAATGAGAATGAGAAATGGTTTGCAATTCTCCTTCTCTTTTTCTCTTGGAAAGAAGCTATCCAACTATCAAACTGAGATGTTCAAGTGTCCCCCATCCGGAAGAATAGTCTTGAAAGGATCAGCAGGCTCAACAAGCACCCGATGTGGGATTCACCCTAAAGTGCTGAGATCCTGCTTTTGGAAATGTTTTTTGAGCTTACAGATCACATTGGGATGAATGATATTTACATGAGTGATGTCAAAGTTTACAGCAGCATCCTGTAATTGCAAATTCTGTTCCACTGAGCTCAAACTGGATTATTCAGATAACAAGATTCTTTCACTTAAAGATCTTTGGAGCATGGTATGCCTGGAGGAAAATCTACTATTTGTTGTTGATAGGAAAAACCTGGGCCATTCCCTTACCTTGGCAGATATGTCAAATTTGAATTATTCACCTGGTTTAGTGACTTATTTTACTTCTAACTCAGAGCCATCACTTTGCAATTACCATTTATTTTTTGCATGCTCAAAACCCAATAGGTGAGTGTTTGTGCTCTGCTTTGCATCAGCCAACTTTCTGACTCTGATAAGGAAATCAGATTCCAGCCTCTCCAGCAGTTTTATCTATCTGCAGGTTTTCCAATCCCCCCTCTCATGCCCGTGTGGCAGGAGGACTTGCTAACAACTCCCTACCTAGCTGAACAAAACAAAACAAAATTATACCTTGTGCAGGGCCCATACATATCTTCAGATCGTCTGTTTATTTAATTTTTTCATTTCTTGTTCAGAATGAGGATTTTGCTGGTGAATTATTTATACGACAAGAGGAAATGAGAGGGGGAGTGGTGTGAAAAATTTCCATAAAAACCTTATGTGGTTTGCAGTAGCATTCAGTGAAAGCGTTGGGGGTTTTTTGTTTTCTTTGCAAGTTTCATTTATATTTCGTCACTAGAGAAAGCTGCCACTGATTTAATTTAAATATTTATACAGAATTACAGTCTTAAGCTATATGCACACATTAAGAGAGCTATACATTAAGGAAGTTTATCTCCACATAAAGTGGGAAAGGCTGTGTCTACAAACATCGAGTGATTCCTTCTCTGCTAATCACTGACACCTGCAATGGAGATAACTTTCCACCAAAACTAAATCCTTTGGCCAGTGTTGGTTGTAAGGAGATAGAGCAAAAGCATCTTCCATATACAAATTGCACAACACAGCATATAAGGAAAGGAATGGGATAGGAGGGATGTCTTGCAGGAAATACTAGATTTCCATAAGCCATTCCCAGCCTTAATGCAGCCAGCCACGGAGCAGCCATGGTTGTGACAAGCACTGTGTGTGAACCATACCTTTTCTAAACTTCACTTCTTCAGAAATGTCTCGGCCATGAGTGCCTGTATTCTTCTTGGCTGTTTTCTGTCTTTATTTTCCTTTTGTTGCATCACTAGCAATCCTGACATGACAAACTGAGATAACATCTTCTCTGTTTGGCAGCCTGTCAGAGAAATGAGATCTGAAATGAAAAGAACCTGCCAGCTCTGGGTGGGCAGGTTCAGCTGGCTCTGTGTGGAATTGTCCAAGCATGAATATAGAGAATTGAGGAAAAGAGAGGTAAAACCCCAACTACTTAGTTCTGCCATTTAATCTCACTCAGCTCCTTCTTGCCTCATCCCCCTACTTCTGTTGGCTTCCACAACATGCAGAGCATTCTACCAGCTTCAGCATTATGGTAAAAGAAATCAGGACTTTATAGGAAAAGAGAAAGAAATATTTTCTGTTGCACAGCCTTACATCTCTTGCCATGGTAGCAAAGGGAGAATTTGGCAGTGAAACTGAAAAAATACTCTTTGATTGAAAAATGTCTTCAACTCTGATCTTAGAAAGACAGACAAGTCTGTAAAGTCCATCTCTTCTGTTCACAAAGCTTTTTGCTTTGATGAACAAGTTCAGTTCTCTACAGTACAGACAATTCCCAGAAGGCTTCTGGAATGGGAATTAAAGCCATGGAATAGAGGTGCTTCCATCACAATGGAAGGATTAGTTTCATGTTTGCTTAAACATTTGGTGGGAGGTTGCCTCAGGAATAGCATGCTTGGACTAAAGGATATAAATGCATCCTAAAATCCCCATTTTGATGGTTTCCTACATGCATTGCTTTAGTTGCCCTTTCCACTGGAGTTTGGAATCTCCACATGGCTGACACATCATACCAGCTGCTAACAGGCAGCTGTAAGCAAATTATAAACAAATCAGTGACAGTTGCAGAAGTTTAGCTGTGTATTGCAGGGTTATAAGTACCCCACTACATAAGATACCTATTTTTTTTCTTTCAGGCTCAAGCTATCTGAAACCTCTTATCCAATTGTACCGATAGAATCGCTTTTGAGAACTGTAATATATTTGTTAGGATTTGTTGTGCTGAACTATGGCTGAAGTTCCCTTGCACCTTGGGTCATGGGGTCTGTTGGGAGCCCACCACAGGCACAAGCATTTCCTCACTCCTGTGCTTGTGCCACTGATACAGTCAAGACACTGGTTCAGTAATTACTCCTCCTAAGGCACCACAGTTATGTATCACAGAGATATTCTGTATTGCTACAGCTCCATAAAACTGATATAATTGTTCTTTACTACTGCTAACATTAGATAAAGAGAAAGCAATCTTGTGGTGTGGATGAATTTATCAGAATCAAAAGGCTCATATGGTTCATCCTGCCTAAAGCAAGCAAGGTGGTGAAGTAAAGCTTGGAAAGGAAGGGCACAGAATTCAGGCATATTTGGAAAGAAATGGGGAGTTATTATAAGTGGTTTCAAAATAAATAATGTAAACGCTCTCTTGGCATACAGTTTTGTATCTGACAATATTTAGGTTTAGATTTTACATTATTAGTTAATAATAATGGAAAGGAAGCATTGAGTACATATGAAAATAATTCAAATGTCAAGGAGTATTTTCCATCCCTTGTTCATCTGCTGGCACACTGTGTTTATAATAAATCATTAATCCGATGCAAATGTAAGCATTTTCTGAATCTTCTTTTCAAGCAGTAGAAAACAGGGGCTGACAGTAAGCAGTGTAAACGTAAATCCCAAGCCTCCTTCCTGGTGTTCAGTTTCTGAGTACATAACCAAATCAGTAACTCATTTCCTTAATCTACACCCTCTGCCCCACGTTTGTAATGCTTTCTTTTGTAAATTATTACAAAGTAGCTATGCTTCCCAATACTAAATGTTATATGAATAAATTGCATTTGTATTTCTTTTTTATTCCTTAACAGTATTTTTAGGTGGATAGTATTTTTAAGAACTTTGCTTGACAACTTCATTAATGTGTGCTACTGTGGTATTTATTTTATAATGGAATTATATTCTCTTTGTATGTATCACCATTGCAAATGTTATTCCACAACTCCTCTATGTAATTTTTTTCCCTGGTACTTCTTAAGGCAAACACTTCTCTTGACTATGGACTGCATTTTAAGGAGATGGTATCAGCTAAATTAAGCTTGCCCTCTGTAAGTAGTTCAACAGATAAATAACACATTCATTTAGCAGGCTGAATCCACTGCTGCCACTCACCACAGCTTCGCTGGAAATGCTGATCATTTAGCAGTGAGGCTTGGAGGCAGCCAGGCAATGTCCAAGTTTTTGTGCAGCTTGCAGCCTATGAGGTTTGGACTGTGAGGTTAAAGCTCCGTGGAGTTCTTTAACCTCATGGTCACATTCAAGTGCTTATCTCAACATTTTGAAGTGCCTTAAAGCAATTATTTCATCCAACCTGCAGAATTGCTGGGGAAATGTGGTGGGTAGGGCCTGCAGGAAAATAATGATGAAGCTCCACCTCAACAAGTGAAGCAATGCTTTCTTTAGCTTTTATTGCTGAACTTGAGGGATCGGTGCATTCCTGACTCCGGGGCCATTAGGTGGCACACTTGGGCTGTGGGTTTGGCAGGGCATGAATTCGTGCGTGGAACCCAAAGTACAGCTGATTAATCACACATCTTTTAATTTATAGGGGATGAAGCAGGAAGAATGCAATGAAATGACATTTAGGCATGAGACACTGTAAATATTCTGTCAGCTGGAAACCACTGAGCTTTCTGTATCTTTGGGTTTAGGGCAGTAGCAAAGGGCTGTTTTCAGGAGACTTGTATGGATTTCATTGCTGATTTAGTAGAATTCCCAAGCTGATGTTGCTTAATCCCAGACAGCAAGTCAGCCCCAGATAGCCACTCACCCACATCCCTGGTGGGATTGGAAGAGTAAAAATGAGAATTCGTGGGTTGAGATAGAGACAGTTTAAAAGGTAAAGCAAAAGCCTCGCACACAAGTAAAGCAACCCAGGCATTCCTTCCCCTCCTTGTGCATCTGCAGCCTCCTCACTGCTGGGCTGGGGTGGGCAGCAGAAAAGACCTTGATTTGGTGTCATTGCAGCACAAATCCCAAAACCAGCCCCATATCAGCTTCAGTGAAGAAAATTAACTCTCCCCCAGCCCAAAGCAGCACACAGGTACTCAATGCACAACTTGTAGTGAAATCAATGTGAGTTATGTAAATGTATACTTGTGAGAGTCTCCAAATGCTTAGAAAAAGGCTTTTTAAGAACTTAAAGCTCTTTAAAAAACAAATGGGCCAATAAGAAATTAATTATTTCAATTTTTTTCCACTTAAAAAATACATTTTTGATACGGCAATGCTGTAGGAGCTATGTATTATGTAAAACTAGGAAAACTGTAAAAAAATACATACTTGGGATTGTGTAGGATTGTTATACAGTGCTGAGTGTTTCTAAAGGTTGTGGAATTTGAGTAAACCAATTTCTGAGGTGAAGAAACAGAGCAATTGATACAGAATAGTGTTTTACTTGTGCCTATGAACATTTTGGCCAACCCCATCCCAACAGCTAATGATTTCCAGAGATCCAATTCAATTTAAATTTCTCTTTCCTGTTCTCCCAAACTTCCTTCAGTTGACTTGACAGGCTTTTTTATTCCAATAAAAATATCCAAAAAATCCAGGGATGTAGCTGTCATATGAAGTGCTAATTATAGGTAGATTAACTGTTGTTAATTTAAGACACCTGGGATTTCACAAATGAGGATTTTTTATTCTCTAAGCACTGCAGCACCAGTAGGAAAGTAGAGTGCTGGGATGACTTTGCTGGAGCTGGACTTTGTTTCCAGTTTTCATTAATAATAGAACGAGCTGCGGAAATGACATCTGAAGGATCCATTGTGTTGCTGGCTGTTGGCCTGGGGATGACTCCTAAGGAAATCAAAGGATGTGTATGTATTCCTGGAATGTCTGCTGGAGCAAATGTCCCTGGAATGAGAAAGAAGCCCAAAAGCTTTAAGTTTGTCTAAAAAGCATGGGGAAGAAGCCTTCCATAATGAGGGAAGTCAGCATGGGCACAGATAATTTTAATTTTTTTTAAGTTCTGAGCTTGTGTCCAATTCACTTTCCTCTGGCTTAATGTTAAGCCAGATGGCCATGCAGCATCTAGAGCAGTGGGGTTGCACCCAGATGTGCCTGGAAATGTACTGTATTTTTAAAAAGTAAAATAAATAAATAGCATTGGGCTTAGCATATGAGCATGACCAGGACTCTGAGTTTCCATTTTGTCTGGAGAGAGAAGGTAGAGTTACTGTGATTCCTCCATTTGGCCAGAGCTCTTCGTTTAAGCTTTTACATCACCTGAAATTCCACTTGGATATGGTTGCACACATATTCTCACCTATCTGCATTCTGATATGAGAATTAGGTGCTCTGCTGATGTAGATTTTGGGAGATTTGTTTACATTTAAAATTTCATGGGTTTGGGTGGATGTTTGTGCATGACCAGAAATGCACAAGCTGCTTAATGAAGGCATAATAAAAGATTAGTTAGTATGGAAGTTGTATTGTCTTTTCAGATTCTTTTGGCAATAAAAATCAGTTTCCAGGGAATATCTTGATGCCGAGTGTAAACAAACAATAAGTATACAAATAACTTGGCATCGCTGTGCATTGGGAAGGGAAGATGTTTAATTTATGATCAGGTTACAGCTACTAATTTAAAGCTCTTAAAACATTTAGAATTAATCCTTTGAAATATTAAAATACTTGAAGAAATAAGTCTAGAAAGTGACTGTTTTACTAATCCGCCATTCTGAGTCTCTTAGAGGCTTCTGCCCTCTTTAGAAATTAGGTGTTATTGGAGCTGGGGGTACTGGCTCAACTAAGGCAAGGATCAATAAGGACAAGAACAGTGTCCAAATGATAAAAGTTTCCATCTAGCTGCTCCTCTCTCCAATTTCCTTACTGCAAGTAGCCTCTTTAAGAGAGGTAACGGTCCAGCAGTGAGCTCCACTATAAACCTGAAAAAGATGAATGATTCTTGTAATTTCTACCATAAATCTGCTGTGCACAGAAACAGGGTGGAATTCAAGCTCTGTTTTAATGATGACCAAAGAGGGAGTGCCACATGTTTGGGGTTTGCTGTGTTGACAGAGGGCCTATGGCCTGAATAAGAGGAAAGCTGCAAACATCACTCTCAGAATATATTGAAAAATACAGGAGTTATAAAGAGGCACTGGGGGAGTGAAATAAGAGTGACTGCTCCAGAGCCAGAAAAAAACCCTTTGCTAAGCACATGGTTTTACTGGAAAGGTGAGTGGTACAAGATACATTAGCTGAGTTGATGAAGCTGGGACTTAGATGAGTTTAAAATCAGGATTAAGGAGTTTTAGCAGAGCTCCTGAGGCCTAAACAAGTTTTCTAAAAATACAACAGAAGTTATTGCATGAAAGACATTTGAAGCTTTCTATTCTAAAAGTGAGAAATGTTACCTTTTCCTCTATTTGTGTGAGAAAAGAAAGAACATTAACTAATTGGTATGCAAATAGGGATTGATCCTGACCCAGTTCTTCGCTGTCTCTTGTCATCCTCAGACAGTCGAGCCATTATTCCAGTTCACAGAGCTAATATTTACACAACCTGGGATGACAGCAGGAGGAAAGTTCACCAATGAGATCTTGCCCTCCCCCACCCCTTGCATTTGAATTAAATGCCTCTTTATGCTTCCCCACCTCTGCTTCCGAAACTTTTCCTGTGGGATTCCTCCCTGCATGTGGTCAGCAGGACACCTGATTTCATAGAATTACAGACTCACTGCATGGTTTGGGTTGGAAAGGACCTTAAATCTCATCTTGTTCCACCCCCTGCCCTGGGCAGGGACACCTTCCACTATCTCAGGCTGCTCCAAGCCCTGTCCAAGCTGGCTTTGGTATGTACTCAGCATATGCTAAAAACATGCTGAGTGTACCAGCTACAGCAAAGCAGCTTTCTAGGGAACAGTAATTGTCACAAAGTGCTGGTGTCTGGTGTGTTACAGGACAGCACAGCTGAGGACACTGGATTTGGTTTCATCCTCTGAGAAGATAAGATTTCAGAGGCCCAGATATTAGGGAGGAGATGATTTATGCTGTATGGGCTTCATGATTTAATAATGTCCTAATTGTTTTGATCACCCTCTGAGAGTGTCCCTAGCAGTATGATGGTACCTCAGTGCCAAAAGAAAGGTGACAGATATTTTTTTTTTTTTACAGACAGAACCAACTCTGTTTTGGATGTGAGCATTCTGCAGTCCATGAGCTGGGAGCAGGGATGCATTTAGCCTGCTGTCCCTGTGAGGTGGCTCCCCTCGGTGCTGGCTGTGTGTGCTGAGGCTCTGGGCACGGGGCTGAACTGCGGCAGGAGCGCTGCAGCAGCTCTGCACAGCACAGAGAGCCAGAGCTGCCTGAGCACAGCTCGCCTGCAGAACTGCCTCCTCTGAACATATGCAATTCTAAATATGAAATATTTGTGTCTCGCTTTTTTTTTTCCCCAGCATGTTAAGAAGGAGGCTTTGTTGATTGATTTCAGTGCTATATTCCTGTGGCATATGCCATGACATTGTTCCACAGATGCTATCACCAGCAGCATGGTACAAAAATATTCATTTTCAAAGCTCTGTGACTGCTCACAAGAAGCCCCAACCTCTCATAACTATTCAAAGAGATCTGTAGAGGAAAACCATACTCTTATGCTATATTTGGAAGAAGTCAGCATGTGCAACTTCACGTTCATTTCAACTGTAGTAATTTGGTGCAGCAGTTCCTGCTGCTGTGGTTGTCTCTGGACCTGGTGTTGGTGAATTGCTGTGCAGGTTTGTGTAGCGATGGCACAGCATCACCTTGTCGTGTGTAGCAGCACAGTCTTCCAACAGGACAAGTTCTAGAGGTGCTTCCTGCCTTCTCTTTGTTCCATGAGTGCACACCCACGAACACAAGCCCCCTGCAGTTTCTCTGTGGTTTGTACTTTACATGCTGTAGCTGTTCGTGTTGGGCATCTTAAGGCATTTTTAACAGCAGCTCATTAAAGAATGAAACATGAAGACAACAACCACATTTGTAACAAGAAATCTGTGCACAGCAATCCAGTAGGTAATATTCAAATAATGAGCAAAACTGCCTGTAGTGGTACCCAAGAGTAGAGGAGGTGTTGCTTTTTCTGTGCTGTGTTGCAGTGGCAGAGGGGAAATGGTGATGCAGATAAGGATAAGGACTGGTGGCTGTGTGGCATTCCTGATGAACTGCTCGAGGGCTGATAACAGGCTTGGGTTCAGAATTAGTAAAGAGAGTTTATAAATCAGGCAAGTACTTGGATATTCTGATCTTATATGTTTGGTCTCTGGGATTTATTTTTGTTTGGTTGGTTTTTATTGATTTACACACAGCTAATGGCTTGCTGGGATTTACTCTTAGTCTGATGTGGGATGTAGGGATATTGTGTAAGGGAGATACCTCCTCCTTTCAAATCCCAGAGTTGCTGGAGGTTAAAACCTTGTAAAAAATGTGCAACAAAGAAGTGTTAGGAGCAAATTGCCCTCTATTTCTGATCCCAGTCACATGACATAGATCCAGGTTATAAAAATTGAATGTCTCCTGTCATGTGGGTAGATTATTATCCATGGACAGGAATGATTGCTGTCACTGTCTGACCTGTGATTTCCTTTTACAAATTGCCATCACTTTGCCTTAGCAAGTGAAAAGTAAGTGTTTATGCTGAACAAAGGTATTTCTATTGTGTAGTCTACATATTAATACTGTGAATAAGCGAGAGACAATATCCACATTTGGAAATCTTACCTCCATTCTTTTTGCCTTTGGTCGTTATGTGCATTCTTAAGAAATACACCTTTATTGTCTTCCTCTTTTCACTTCTGAGTCCTCTTGCAATTCCAAAAAGGAAAGTGCTTAGATATGAGATGGTTTTCTCTCCTGCTTTCAGATATTATTTTAAAGTAAACATCACACCTCATCAGAACAGAGATTCATTACATTCCTGCTAAAGGAAATGGGATTTAAGGATATACTAAAATTTAAGAACTTGATTACATTTTCTCAGACACAACTTTAGTAAGCACCATCTATCCTTGAGTAAGACAGAAAGGTTGTATAATTAAATACAGTAAATTATCGTTTCCAACAGTTTTTAAAACTGCATGCAGAGCTACATTCCTTGGAACTTCAGTGAAACAGGAGTATCTGATTCCCTTAGATGCCTTTGAAACTCTGCTAGTGTGGATCAGGGGCAACACACACCTTCAGATGAATCAAGTATGCAAAGGCAACCTCAGCTGTGTCATTCTTGGGCTAGGAGGTGATTAGTTTTACAGCCATTTCTTGTGCCAGCTTGGGGAGTGCAGCATTATTCATTGCACTGTTGTGCACATTGCAGTCCCAGAAAAAGCCCTCGTAATTCCTGGGTATGCCTGTGTGCACCTAAATCAGCATTCCTGCTGAAGTTGTGCTCATTGATTGCAAAATGTCGTGTGCAAGAATATCAGAACTCTTCAGAAACACTTGAAGAGGAGCGAGGCTCCGTGGAAATCAACAGATATGGGAATGTGGAGGGCACGTTACTGAGGAAGCAGCACAAGCAGGAGAAATAAAAGGCTGGGAACTGCACAGCATTTGTAGCAATGTTTTGTCTGAAATACAAAGCAGGACAGGTTTGCAGAAATGTCATTTATGGTTTGGGTTCTGGTTGCACAATCCACTGGGTTGTCTCTCCCGTAGTTTATGATGACATGAGAAGCCACAATGGAATTAGGGTCCTGTAATTCTCAGCACCTTTAAACCTGCATATAAACACACACTTTTTGTTTATACTTTGTATGAAATCGTAAGTGAAATTAAGGCCCAACCTGAAATCTAATTAAATTCCTATGTGAATATTTGGTCTCACAAAGGCTGCTTTTATTATAGTTGGATTGTTTGGTGTTGGTTCAACATAACACATACCTTGAGAACTGTAGCAGCTATAAGTAATTGAAAAGGTCCTTGCTTTTAGTCTAAAATTCAAAAAATGGACACAAAATCCCACTCCTTGATCCAAGCATGGGGATGTGTCCTTTAGGTGGAGAAGGGTGAGATGGATCACTGCAGTTTTTGAGAGCATCTCCTCGGAGGGGAACAGCTCATCCAGCTGAGTGGCTGCTGCTGTGGGAAGGGAAGGAGTCAATGGGATGTTTGTCAGTCCTGGGCTCAGAGTAAATGTCTGAATAAAAAAGCAGCAGTGTCAGCCCAGTGCATCCCCAGCAGGACAGAAACCCTGCTGCTGGGAGTCCTCAGGGGTTGTGGGGTGAGGTACAAGAAGTTTGCTTGGTCACGTGGTGGCAGAAATATGGAAATGTGTGCATTAATCATCATGTGCTGTCACCCAACCTGCCAGTGATCAGCACTGCCTTGGATTTTCACAGCTTTTGTCAGTCTGAAGTCACATTATATGTTATATTATGTTTTAACATAGTTTTCCAGAAGTAATAGAATCACGGAGAAGAAAAGATAGCATGTGTCACATAAACCTGGATATAAGAGGCACAATACTGTGGTAATAGGACACCCAGCCTGCTGGGATACCTTTGTAAATGGAGATTGATTTTCTCCAGGATTCTTTACTGAGCAAAATAAATTAAATATGCATTTAGTTTTACCAGTTTAAAAAATGTCTTTGTTAAAATAAGAACAGTGATATAGAAACATGTTCCAATAAATTAAAGTAAGATAAATTATATCCAGCAGCTTGTTGAATACCTCAATTTATGAGGTTTTTTAAATCTGGATAATACAACAGGGACCTCCCGGGAAGAAAAAGCCGATGGAGATCTCTGGAACACTTTGACTAGTTACAGATAATTTTAGCTTTGATGATGTAATCATGTGTCTAGGCTCTATTTTCCTCTTTCACTTCATGCTTTTAATTTGATACGATTCTTCTTGTGAATATTTGAGGTGGAGTCAGTTTGGTTTAGGTCAATAGGCCAAGTATGACATTAGAAATAAGACAGTCAACCTCCAAAAGCTCCACAATTTCTACTCAGACACTTAATAGGTTTTTAGGACAAAAATGAAACTATTGTACTCATTTTGCTGGTATAATTTACTACATTAATGATAAAAAAAGTGAAAAAACCAGAGTAAAACTGTTAATTTCAAGCACCATTACAGAAATACAATACAATAGGATAAAAAAAAGTCAGATAAATGTTCATTTGCTGTAAACTGACGGTTGTTAAGAGCCCATTGCCCTAAAGCAAGCTATGTTTGGAGCAGCCGCAGACCGAGGTCACTGTCATTTGTGAAATGCAGATTACTTATTGGGGATTTTTTTAATGTTTTAATAGAAAAAGGGGGTGATTAAAATGGTGTTTGTTCAATAATGAAGAGTCATCATTGTTGTGATGGTGTTAACACTCTGCTGTGTTGCTGTGGTGGCTCAGGCACCCTTGGACAGACATCCCCATCTCCTGCAGCCCAGCCCTGCTGTGACCTCCAGCTGCTCCTGGTCCTGACCCTGCTGCTGGAGCTGCCCCTCTCTGCCCTGCCAGGGTGGGCAAGCAGGGTCTGAGCTGGGCTGAAGGGCACCAGGAAGCCCTGCCATGGCCATGTCTGGCTCATAGTTTCCCCTCCAGCTGAAGAGGAAGAATCACATACTCTGCTTTACTTGTCGATGGTTCAAATGTCATGGCATCATTTAATTACACCGGTAACATAAGTGTGTTTTCCCAGAACTGCAATCCCTGGCAAAGGTCACACATATAAAAAAACTCTGGTGACAACAGTAGAACCTTCAGTAGTTGCTTCCCTCTGATGAAAATTATGTGTAATGTGGAAAGTAGGAGATACCAAATATGAGGGGCATTCAGGTTTAAAGCTGAGCAGCATTAGTTGAAACGTGGCTCCTTTGAGAAGATTTCAGTCTCTGCAGCATTAGTCAATGCAAAATAGGTTTCAGAGCCATTCCCTTGGTGGGAACTGGGAAGCACCTTAACTGTTCACATTTGTTTAAAAGCTCAGGGCTGACAAGGCTGCTCAGGTTGAGGCTGTTGTGCATGTTGACATTGCAGTCTGGATCTGAGTCTTGTTAATCATTTGGTTTGCATTACTTATAAATATCTAAAAACCAATCCGAATTTTAAAAAGAATAACTAGTTGTTGAGTACTGAAGGTACAGTAGGAGAAATTTAATTTGGAGTAAATATATATTTTTAAATAAAGAAAAACTTCTCCAGTGCTCTTTTGCATGCAAAACAGACACTTCTGATATCCTTCATGCATTCTGACATTTTTACATTTTCAGCTAGAGAAGCATGCAGTACACAAGAGAAGTGATTGTATTAGCTTCTTACTTTCTGCACTGCCTATTGTATTAAATAATGGCTTAGAAAAATAAAATAAATCCAGTTCATGCATAAAGATGAATGGAGTAGAATAATCATGACGTGTTTAATCCCTGAGTGTGGTACATTCTGGGAGAAGCCAAGCTGGTGCCCAGTGAGTGCCTGCTCCCATCCTACTGGACACGAGGGGGATTTGTTTATTTATTACTGGTGTCTGTCCCAGTCCTGTCTGTGGAGGTGTGGACACAGGAATGTCTTGCTGAGGGATTCAGGTGGGCTCAGCTGCTCTTCCTTCAAGGCTCTCACAAGAGAGGCTGTGCAGAAGCTCCTCTTGCTATGAATTAGAGCTGAGGAGCTGCTCCCTCCCCTCTCCTTGGACCTCAGCTCAGCAAACACTCAGCACCTCCTGGTGCAACAGCAGGACAGCCCCCTCCCTGGGGAGCCCCTGGACTCCTGTCAGTGAGGAATACACTTCTCTCAGAGTCCTTTTAATGCCAGACTGAGCATGCTTTGGGCTACAGAGTGTAGGTCTCTGTGTGCCCATATCCACACCTGGACGTGGTGATTTGCCCAGGCTTCAGGAGCTGCTTGTGCTGGGTAACATCAGGTGTGATAGCAAGTGGTTCTCAGAATGAAAGGGTATGACACCTAATTCTGCATCCTGTTAATTTTTATAGCTGTTTTTGCCGTGAATAGGCAGCAGGATGAAATGCTCTAATTTCTGTGGTGCACTTGGAATGCAGGCAGGGATATTCTACAGTTTCATCAATAGGGAAACTCCCAGAGAAGAGCAGTGACTTGGGGCTGCAAACCTCTCCACTTCCAGTGTTGTGAAAAGCATAGGAATGGACCAGAACAGCATAGAATAGTATAGAAAAGATCAGAATAGGAGCAAAGCCTTTGATTTCTTACCTGTTCAAATCCATTTTAACTTCTGAGAATGTATTTCCTCTTTAAATGGCAAGAAAAAGTAGCCCAGAGAAGCACATGGAAACCTTAGGAAGGATTTAAACTATTCCATCTGTGAAACTGTTTATGATTAAAATATTGACACGCAATCAATAAACCTATGAAATTTTACCAAAGATAACTCTGCAGTGGTTGCAAAATTTTGTGGGATAATTAATATTGGAACAGTATTAACTAATTTAAGCATAGTATTAACAAAACATGATTAGAATTTGAAATATTTTTTGGCAGAATCATAAGAGAAGACACTTAATAAAGATGAGCATTCTGCTTTCTCTTGGTTCTCATATAAGTTTGTGCTCTCCAAATCCTTTGGGCGTTCTTCCAGCAAAGAAAGCCCAAACAGCTCTTTCTGTTACAGGAATTGCAGCTCTCAGGGACTGAGACATAAAGACAAGCCCAGGTTTGTGATGAAATGAATGGAATTGGAAGGGTCCAATATTATTCCAGATTTTTATTTTGCTGCAGGTGCACATATATTTGTTCTAAAATAGCTTGAAGTAGTGTTAAAGCCCATTATAATTTTATTGGGGAATTGTTTCAGTGTTTAATACAGGAATTTGTTTATAGATTCAAAATATATTTCCACCCAGAATCTCTTTTAAAATAAGGTGAAGCAAAAAAGTACTTTTTTTTTAATATTATGGGTTCATATTGCAGTAGATCTGAGATGATATGCTTATTTATCCTCTCCTGTGTGAGATCAAAGCTTTCTTTGTGAAATATATCCATGATACAAAAAATAAGAATAGCACAGCAATAAGGGTGTCTGATCCCCGCTACCATAATCTGGACCCGCAAAGAAATCTTCACCTTGTGAAACTGGAGCTTTAAATAAAAGCAATGTTATTTATGATGCTCACAAACAAGCCCACTGGAAGTCAGGGAGCAGCCAAAATAGTATCAGTCTCTCACAGGGTAGATATTAGCCAGAGATGTATTTAAAATTATTTGTAATTGGAGTGTGATTCTGCATATTTTGTACCCCAACACAAATGCAGTGTGCAGATAAGGTTCTTAAAAAGAGATGTTCAGAGCAGCAGACACTTGAAAAACACAGAGTGTGAAATCCAGGAGCAGTTGGTTGATAATTTTCTGTATTTCGTATGGTTTTTATTGACCCAAAATGATTTTCTCCTTTATGAGAGAAGATACAACTTCACTAGCATTCCCTACTGTGTGTGAGACCCACTCTGTGCGGACTGCTGGGTTTTGAGAATTAACAAATGAGCTAAATGAATGCAATAAAAATAAATCAGGGATGGTGCATTGCAAAATGGGCTTTGTTCATTTATTTCTGACATGAATGGTTTAGTTTTAATTATTTATAATCCTTCACAGTGCATTGTTAAATGTGCTGCAACATATTTTGTAGAAGTAATGAAGTTTTTGAAGTAGCAGAGCACAGTGCAGCTCTCACACCAGCTGGGTCTGGTGGGGACTGAGCACTGCAGGGGGAGAGGAACAGGAAGGTGCTGATTGCTCCTGTTTCCTTGATGCCTTGTGAAGGCTCACCTAGAACAGAGGCTGGACAGAGCTAAAGAATAAAGCAGGGATTTATTAGAAGGCATCAATGGATACACCTTGGGCAGCACAAGAGCCCAGCCAGGGCTGCACCCAAGATGAACCAAAATGGTCACAAAATGTATGACTGGGGTCTCACACTTTTCTGCGCCATTTGCATATTGGAGTTAATTGTCCAATTCCAGCTTTAGCCCTTCAAGTCCCATCCTTCTTGGTTTTCTCTCTTCAGTCCACATTGTTTGTGCTCTTGGGCCTGAGATTTGGATCTTTTGTCCTTGGTCCCCAGCTAGAGAAGGAATTGTTTTGTCTCCCTACTCTGTGAAGAGAGCTCACCATCCCATAATATGAAGCTCACAACTACACACGAAAGCAGCACAAAATCTGAAAAACATAAAAGCCAAAACCTGAGGCATCATCCTTGTGGTGTGGAAACGACTGCACTCCCAGACTCTGCGATCTGGACATTTGGGGTCTCTTGGCACTGTCAGGTGGAAGTGGCACATCAGGTGCAGATCAGACCCAAGCACCCTGAGCTGGCACTGTGTGAGTGTTTTGCTTAGGAGAGCAAAGCTGCTGCTCGTCCTCCTGGCCAAACCTGGGAGCTCTGTGTGTGGCTGGATAAATCAGTGTCACACATGCAGATGGCACAGGAACAAGTGCCACCAAGGCAGCTGGGGGAGCTGCACTGCTGCTCCTGGGGAAGATAAACAGGGACAGCAAAGGCTGCGAGTGACTGAGCACATACGGGAATGAGAAGTTTGAAACTGCAACGTGTGCACATTCTCTGGTTCCACATTCTCACCTCATTGCCTGCTCTCTCGAGTTGGCAGTGGCAGACAAATGAGGACCTGGGTTGGGAGGCAAAGATTTCTTAAATAACCACAGACCTCTTTCATATGATTTTGCGTGGGAACTAAGGAATAGAATTTTCTCTTTTCATGCAGGAACAAGGAAAAGAGTTGGGCACTTGGGGAGGAGGAAAAAAATTCAAAAAGAACCAAGTGTGATAATTTAATCTACTGTAGATACAAAAGAAATGAGCTGAAGTATATTTTAATCCATCTTTCACTTTGTCCAGAGCCTTAAAGTTCACTTTTGTTTCTGACTCTGCTACCTCCTGTGAGTTTGTAAACTCTGAAACCATTCCAGTGGAATTTTCTGCGTTTTATTTTTAGTACTTTCAGTCTGGTTGAAGACATTAGCTACCTGAATAAAAAGCTGATGTATGAGATAACCCTCTTTGCATCCATGTGGAGGTAATGGAAGATATCTGTTGGGGCGGTAGGGGGAGGGTTGATGCAACTTGCTTGAGGCAGTGAAAACAGTCACAGAAACTCACAATGGAAAGAATCTTTTTACCTTTCATGTGAACACCCCACCTGAAACCCTCTCCTTTGCTCTGTGTGTGTCATTGTGTTGATGATAATAACCTGGCTAATGTCTTACCCTTGATGAGATGAAAGGCTGGATTTCACAGCTGTTTATGACATATGTTTCCCACTATTGATGGATTCAGTGCTGGAAATAATGCAGAGAAATTAGTGTCTTCTTTTTCCCACTTAATGGTAGCAAATGTATCAATACAAATGTGGAGGTGCTATGCAAAAGCAATCAAATTTAGTCTGGCTTTATATGTATGTAAATGGTTTATTTTCTATAGTATTTGCAGCCCTTTGCTGCAGCAATCATATTAATCCCTGATGACTTTGTGAAAGACCAGAAATGTAAATGAATAGCACACCTTGTCTGGGTTCTAGGATTTAGAATTTATGGAATATGCTTTGCAGTCTGCTTTATTCTAATGTCTTTCTCGTGAAGCCCCTTTTCAGGATTAACATAGGATTGAAAATACAATCCTTGATTATGATCCTGCAGAGACTTATTAATGGCCTTAATTTTAAGAACTGATACTTCAGTAGGACTGCTCACAGTATGAAGAACCTACGTGAGAGTTTGCAGAATTGAGATCCAAAATACTAACTTTGCCTTAGTCTTCTTAATTATAACAGTGCACTATTTCCAGGGACAGCTGCCTCAGTTACAGGGAGCTGCAGGGCAGCAGGTTGTGTTTGTGCATTGATCCTACAGTCTCTGACTTCACAACCCTGGTACCATCCAGTCACTGAACCTACAGACAATGTTCTGATTTTGTCTTACTCTCTTTTGCTTCATGACAAAATGAGTTACCCTTTGCTTCTGACCATTCCAGCAGCACAGCTGGGTGCTGCTTCCTCTTCCTCTTCTTTCCATCCACAGAAATGTTGAGTATTCATTAGAAAAAAGAGAGGTACTATCATAGCCACAGCTGTCTCCTCCTTCAGAAGCCTCACAGTGGGTTAATCTAAATTCTGTAACCAAAAAGAAGCAGTTGGGCTTTGTAGTGTCCCTTTCTCTGCTCTCAGGGTCGTGCCAGAAAGAATCTGTCCTTACTGCATCACCTTCACCCCCTCACAGCAAGGGGGTGACAATGTGGAGACATTCTGAATGCAGCTGAAAAGGATCTATATGCCTTATTCAAGAAATAAGATGTGCCCAGTGTCTATACCATGTGCACTCCTGATGGTTCTCCCTATCACCCCTCCTCTCTTCAAGGACAGTGAGTTCCTGCAAGGTCTCCTGTCATGATCTTGCTTTCCTCTGGTCTTGCCAGAGCAGACACTGTGTTCTGCTCCCCTGTTGTAAAGCTGCTGAGAGTTACATAAACAAAAGTAGCCGTGCCTGGTACACTGCTTCACCCAAGTGAAGCATTGCAGATGAGCCTGCAGTGCTTTTGTGGGGTACCATGTAGTGAGCTGATAAACCACAAAGTTACTGCCTCCTCACGTGGCACTTACTTTCTCCAGGGCAAGGAAAGCCAATCCTAGCTGAGCTGGAATGGTCTCCAGCAACTATAAAAGCAAAATGAAAAGTGACACTTTTCAACTCAGCGAAATAGAAAAGTGAGCTCTCCTTCTCCACTCCCCTGAACACTTGAGCTTTTGCTCCCAGCCAGGGCTGTCAGTTTAGACTAGACTCAGCAAAGTGAAAGCCTCTGCTGAAAGCATCGTATCATCATCTTAATCTTTCTCCTCACTTCTTCTTGTTTGTTAATTCGTCTTTGTTAGGGCATTTGGTACTCACTAGCATACTAGTTTTGTTTGTTATACCTCAGGCATCCACGATGGTTTCCCATATGGAAGAAAGGTTGGACCTCAATTTTAACATAATAAGGATCAAGTTGTGCTAAGCCTTATGAGGCCACTTCTTGTTTGCGTCTGGTGAGAATGCCTGTGGCTCTGCTGGAAAATTTCAAGTCCTGTTTTTTCTGCATGCATAGGTCAATATTCCTGAGCTGCTTTCTTTGGAAGGGGTAGTGACTGCTGAGAACCCAAGATGAAGGTATTGTACCAATGTACAGCACTGTTGATAGCAAATGTCTGGTTTGTAGCTGTTGTTGAAAGCAGAACACTACCACAGTCTTTAGAAATGTGAACTAATTACTGGTCTGTTTCAAGAAATGAGGACAAAAGCTCCCCTTTGTCTGTATGTCTGGGCTTTCAGCATTACTGATCCTTCCACACCTGCTCAGCAGCCTCTTCCACCAGCACTCCATGTCCAAGGTCCGGTTTTCTCTCCTGTCCTTTCCCTTTCATCATCTCAAGTGCAATATTAATGTAGGATTTTTTATTCCCTTCAGATTCAAGCTTTTTTATTCCCTTCAAATTTTGAGCTTTCTACTCTTTCTTGCTGTCATCTCTATTCTTCTCTCTGAAGCCCTCAATTACCAGAGTATTTCTCAGGAAGGTCTTGGGCCAGTGACTGATGTATAGTTTTTGGACCAGAACAGTGTTCTGTGTGTATGAAATCACTTTTAAGACAATTTCATTACCCTTCCATTTCCATTAGGGTTTTTTTTGCTTCTTTGTCCATACAGAACTATGGAGAGCTACAGCTTTTGGCCAGCAGATCTTCACCTGTAGGCTACAAACAGCTTTTGTACTTTTGTCTTTGCAGGAGTTAAGTCTTCTGAAACTTAACGTGCCCATCTTCACTGCCCCTCTCATCTCCAAACCCTGTTTGCCTAATTACTTTGATTACATCATTGCTTATGTACTTTGGTTGTATTTCCAGACACAGGCTGTGTCCAAATGTGAACCATTTTCTAGACCTTCTGTATTAAAAAATAAATTAAATGGGGAAAAAGAAAATCAGATTCCCTGTTTCAACTTCTCTGACATTTTGTGAGCATCTTGCCCCTAGCAGTGACCAGTTAGGTTCTGTAAGAACAGAACAGGGCAAAGATTTCAGAGAATGTTTATAGGAAACCCATTCCCTGCTGTGTCAGGGGAAGACTGATGGTTTTCCAAGCAGCTCTCAGCCTTCATGACAGCCTGCTGTTGATGTGTTAAATCTCTTAAGACCCAAACCATAGGCTTGTCCAAACACTTGACTTTTCCCCTGGGAAGCTTGCACAGCCAGAAATGGATTGCTGACCATTCCTGAAGGAATTGTCCTGTCTTGTTCATTAAGTAGATGATGCTAGAAAACCTCAAATCAGCTATTAGTGAGCGGGTAAATAGAGTGAGAACAAACACACACCATGCACGCTTTCATTTCTCATGCTCAGAGAAACACAACAACCTGAGCTACAGGACAGGCATGACTTCTGCAGGCCAGGCCCTAACAACAGGGAGGCAATTAGCAAAAGGCTGGCTGGTGGTATATTTTGGGAAAGAATTCTTTTGTTGTGGATAAATTTTCAGGATTAGTGTGAGTAGCTGTTAAATTCCTCAGTTGTATTGGTGTAGAGAGAGAGCTCAATAGATCCATGATAGAACAGAGAATTTAGTTTGTTTCATGGTGTGAGGATAAGAATTGGATACAGTAGTTGCAAGGGGAATATATCATTTCCTAAATGATATAAAATAGTAGTTCCCTCTTTCTGTCAATACTCTTAACATTATTGCTTCTTTGTCTCACTGAAAGTCCAATTTAGGAGTCACTGGGGTTTCTTAAAATTTACAGGTTTCACTCACTGGAATTTAAAGCCTACAAGTTTATAAGCAGTTTTTCATATTTTGGTGAGCCAAAAGAGGATAAATGCATAATTTCATATCTTTTCAGAAATAGACAATATAGTTTCTTTGTTCTCTCCAAAACTTTTTAGACTCTTAAATAAGTCTAAAGCACTATGCAGTGCTGTAAATTTTAGACTTTTTTTTCAGTTTTATATGAAAGGACGGTGCCCATCTCTCTGTCCTTTCTCTCCTTTATACAAAATATAATGTAGGCATATTTCTGTGAATGAATGGGGGTCAGTAAACTCAGCAGTGGTCTGGTATGTTTTACACAAGAAGCAGTGATTAACACATCAAACCAGGTAATTAGTGCAATGTCTCATAAAATCAGGCTTCAGTTTTATTAGATATCATTATCTATTAACGTAATAAATTTAAGAAGTTATTAAAATCATGGCAATTAAGATCTACAGATAAAAACCTAGACCTATGTGTGCTTGAATAAATTTCATTTCCATTACTTATTTTGAGATGGGTTATCTGCATTCTATTACATCAGGTGGATCAGAGGTAACTCCATGAATAATAAGTGAATTAAAGTTTGTTACAAATTTCATGGCCTGTCATGAATGTGAGTATGTGGGCATTGGAATGAAGTGAAAATCCTATAGGTGTAAAGGTATTAAATAATCTAACACAGAGCTGTTCTGCAGTGAGAAAGCACAGCTTGCAGAAACCTACACTATTGTTTCAAAGAGAAATATTAAAAATTCCAACCCAGCTATTCATTTATGGATCAATAAATAGCAGTCATATAGTTTTATGGCTATGTTTAATCTCACATATGTAAAATGTGCTGTGATATATGACCACTATTTATATGCATCCTAAGAACTCTTCTATAGGAATACTCAGAGTCCTTCCCCTTGGGAACTACACAGTTAGAAACAAAATGAACATGAGATCTTAGGAGTACAAATACATCCAAAGATGAAAAAATAACTTGTAAATAGCAAGTCGTAGAGAAATCCCACATACTGATCAGGTGGGACATCAAGATTTCTGACAGCTCAGTCACAGGGGCCAGTTCAGTCTCACAGGCTGTTAAAAACCTCCCAAGAACTCTCCACTACCTGCTGCTTCTGCCCTCTTTCCCTTGCTTGGAAAACATTATATGTTCCTAGCCTGCCTCAGAATCCTCTGCTTTCAGAAATGATCATTGCTGTTTTGGCAGAATAACTCTGAATATGATGTTGGCTAAAGCTTGTTCTATTTAAGGGAAACAATAAGGAGAAATAAGGCATAACATGGTAATATCTCAGTCTGACCTCTGGGATCTGGTAACTTTCCCATCAAATTACTAACTTAGCCCGAGTTGCTTTTGGCAAATTCCTGTTTCATAAGCTGATCTCTGTTCTGCTCTGTAATGAACCAGCTCCTGCTCCTGCAGTGCAGGATGGCTTCAGCTTCCAGCTTTGGGAACATGCACTTGCTGCTGTCTGGCAGGGATGGATCTGTGGTGTGACTCAATACAGGAATTCCTGCTTTTCTAAGGTGCTCTGATGATATGCTCACGTGGAGTTTCATGCTCTGTTTTTGACACATTTCTGTAACAGTTTCAAGTTCTAAGGTGTCTTGGTTCTCTTTACAGAGGAGGAGCAGCACTGGTAGATTCTGTGAATCATGGTGGATGCAGAAGACCTGTAATGAAAGGTAAAAATCCTTAACTTCCAGGTCTGTGTTTCATTCCGTGGATATTTAAACTGTGGAAAATGTCCCCTTGCCATTCAAACTATGTGGATTAATATATAACTTCTGGTTTAGAAATTACATGGTTCATATTATTAATTAACCCTAACATTGCTATTTCTGTGTGGTATCTTAGTGCTCTCAGTTGCTATTTCTGTGTGGTATCTTAGTGCTCTCAGCACAAGTTTTCCTCCTCCTGACCTTTTGAAGAATCTGTATGGATTCAAAAAGATAAAATGTTGAAGAATGTGAGCCATTAAAACTCTGCAGTTATTTTCAATTTGTCTCTATTAAAATATGCATATTTTAATTGGAATAAATGCTGACCTATAAAGAAGACAAGAAACATTTCCAATGCAAAACAAACAAGCAAACAAAAATAAGTAACTCACCTCTCCTCCCATCTACTAAATTTCAAGTTTGATAAATTATCCTTCAGATTCCAGATATGTTAAATCCTTCAGTCTAATATTCAGAATAGATATTGACAGTGCTACTATCACATAAATGGGGAAAGATGACTTTGTGTTTTAAGCAAAAGGTGAGATATGAGACTGATTAATTTATTTAGAAAAAAATTTTAACACAAGTTATTGAACTAAAATAATTTTTTTCCAGTATTTGTTCTGGTGACAATTATCTGAATTCTATCAATGCTTTTGTTTCAATAATAGCAATTGGATATCTTCCTACCCCTCTTTATTTTAAGAAAAAAATATTGTTTTAGAAGTGTCTGCCTTGATCTCTTAACTTTTTCCAGTTGTGGCATTGTTGTTTTTTTTTTTAATAGACCAAAATATTGAACTATGTGAAAAAACTATTTTTACCACTTCTAAGGGAAAGGAAATATTCCTTTTTTACCCCTCTAATACTTTGTCTCATCATCCATTGAGGTTGGATATGAATATATAACTCATTGGTTGCTGTGAAAAGAAATAATTTGTCTGGAAGGTTTAAAGATCCTTGGATTTTAAGCCCTGTGGACATGTAATTAAGAACATATGGAAGAGCATAAGCACCTGAGCTATGGCTCATGCCCAGTTTTGATGAATCATGTAAGTGTAAGGGAAAGAGAATAGGTGGAATAATAGCTAAATTAACTCTGACTCTTCTGGAGAGAGCATCACAGAATCTGGAGCTTCCCTCCCTTTGGCCTCAAGAAGGGGCAGAACTGGTCATAGAATCCCAGAAGTGTAGAATCCCAGACTGCTCTGGGTTGGAGGGGACCCCAAAGCCCATCTTGTTCCACGCCCTGCCACGGGCAGGGACATCTCCCACTAGCCCAGGCTGCTCCAAGCCCTGCCCAACGTGGTCTGGAACAATCCCAGGCATGGACCAGCCACAGCTTCTCTGGACAGCCTCTGCCAGAGCCTCAGCACCCTCACAGAGAGGAATTTCTTCCCAATATCCCATCTAAATCTACCCTTTCAGCTTAAAGCTATTCCCCTTTTTCCTATCAAAAACCCAGGTCAGTGGAGGGCTGCTCTGCCATGGATTGTGAACCCAGATCCCAGAATGGATTTGAACCCAAATTTTCCACAATGGGTGAATATGCTAACAGGTGACTGGGATAAATCCCATAATACTGTCAAACTCGACAGAGACTGTACATTTTGTGCAAAACCACGTAAGCCCCACCACTGTCAAATGAAAGAGGGAATTTTATGCTCTCTGTTCCCCTCTGATATATGTTTGGCTGTCATCTTATTTCATAGTTGAGGCAATTGAAACACTGTTTAAATGTGTATCATAAACCTATAGATGAGAACATTTCCCTGCTGGATTTAAACCATTACCCCAAAAGGTGTTAAAGAAACCACGCTGTGTGTCACTTTTTAAGATCAAGGGGCATTTTTGATGTTAATGCCTAGAAAAGGCAGATGAACACTAACAGCTGCTTATGCACAGGCTGGTGAATTGAATAGGGAAATACTTCTGTTCTGGAAGTCAGATCTCCAGAGAAAAATGATAAATTGTGAGCATCCTTAAGTAAGAGTGATAGTCTCTAAGGATAGTTGAGCAAGGCTGATAACATAAAATATGTAAAACAGGGAAAATATTTAATACTTCTGTTTCTCTGCTCTAAGGAGTTGGAAGAGTTGTGTTAACAATATATACGGTGCTGCTGTGCTCAGGCATGCAGGAAAAATGCAATATATTAGTTCTCAAATCAGTAGTTTGTGAAATGCGTTTCTGGTATCCAGGGATTTTCAGGACTGCTACACTGATAAGGAGTCAAGGGCAGTCTCCTCATGGGCTGGGATGGCTCTCTTGGGAGAAGAAGGGAACAGAAGGAAAGGAGCAGCAGATTAAGAGCTGGACATTTTAGTGTTTCTTTACTTCCAAATGCTGATCTTTTTTTTTTTTAACTCTTCAGTTTGCAGATATTTAAAGCTCTGCAGCAGCTTCATCTCTGACTTAGAGCTGATGAATCACCTCTTTAAAAAGGCCTTCTTTAGGAAGTTATGATGTGCAAGGACAACCTTACACCAAGGGAAGTTTATTCCCATAGGAATTATATGTGATTCCTGTGGGATAGACAGGAGGGGAAAGGAGAGAAACTTTCCCTGTAGACCCCAATAACGATGTTCTGGTTTGAAAGTCACCCACAGGCAAAATGCACAGGAGGCCAGCAAAAATGGGGAGGAATATCTGAGATTCCAAATCTTCTCCACTGGTTAATCACCTAATAGAATAACCTTGAAATTTTGCTGGCTTCTTTATGCAAGGAACCCAAAGTAAAAGCCTGGAGGAAGGGAAGGTACAGCATCACCAAAGGATTTAAAATGGAACCTCATTCAGGTTGTACCACCAGGGCTCAGATCCTGCAGAATTAGACCAATTGGAAGGAATTAAGTATACCCTTTTTTTCTGAAGTCTCTGGGAAGGGGGAGACAGCAAACATACCAGGTGTGTCCTTCCAGGGGACTTGCGGGTGAGAGGAGCTCCTTTGAAAGCAGAGGTGCAATTTATGGTTTCCTGCACCAAGTTTAATAAAAGAAATCTGAGCAGCTCTAACCACCACCAATAACAAAAAACCATATTGTTTATTGTTCCCCCTTAACTGGACAGCTTGTTAAACTGAAAGTTCCAGTGGAATTTTAAAAATTATATTATTATAAAAAAAGAAACAGAGGACAGAGATAGGTATCTTTTTGAGGCAATTCAGTTTTCTCACCTCAAAAAAATAAAAATAAAAATAAAACTTGGAATATTTCTTGCTTAGAACTCTACCAGTCAGGCTCCCAGACCCTGCATTGGGGCCAGGAAAGCCCCTGGTTCAAACTCTGCAGCTTTTTGCTGTATTTTAGGTGATGCATCTGAAGTTTTTCATGTTTTCTGGTTGCCTAATAGAACATAATTATTTTCTACACTTACATTGTGTGAAACACATAACTTCAGCCTGCCAGCCTCAAGAAACTGCAGCCTCACCATAACACTTTTATAGCTTGAGAGAATTTTTTATACCTGAAAACTGGGATTAAGATTGTAAATTCTTTTAAAAGAGAGTTGATACTCAGTTGCATATGGCTTTGTGATTGATGACTGTATCCTGCTCAGCTAATCTCAGTTTGCCAGTAAACCCTTTATGACTATGAGAATTTTAGGTTCTTTGATTTCTGTCATAGATTCCTTAAAGCTGCTCAGGCTTTGCTGGATAATTGCTTCATCTCCATGGTGTCACTTTAAACCCAGGGAAATGTGGCATCTTCTTTAAAACAGTTACTGTCGTTTTTGATCTGTTTGTAATCTACAGCATTAAACAAAGCAAAAGCAGGAACAGGAACAAATGATGCCTAACCCCTTGCTTGGCTCTGTAGGGCAGTTTCAGAGTGTGCTGCCTGATACCCTGTTTGCTGAAGAAATCAAGGACAGAAGGAGAAAGCTGTAATGAGACTTTGTGAGTTTTGATTTGAATTTTTAGCACGTTTTTCCTTTCAGGTTAGGAACCATGTGTGGAAGATCTGTGATTTTAGAATTGAAGTGAAGCCACAAAGCCTCCTGCCAGCAGAGTTAGTTTCTCTGGTTGCACTTAAAATGGTTCCTCTGTTGCATGCACAAATCAGCTTCCTCTGTGAAAGCAGCAGAAAGCTCAACTCAAAAGTGACTTGTATTGGTTTTGATGGAAGAATTGTAGGCCATGATTCTTATAGCTCTATTTCACAGTTTTCCCCCAAAGTTTCACTGACTTTCCCCCAGTCAGAAACTGCAGAACCTCACCTGTGCAGTTGTCACATGGAGAGATTTTTGGCTGCTCAAAGCAGGAGGTTTTCCTGTACCTTGTCACATGCAGCTCCAAGTTTGTTCAGCAGTGAATTTTGGTAAAGTTGCACAAGAATATCAGTAACACATCACAATATAGTCCTCACTAAAAAAAATTGGTAGTAGTGTAGCAAGTTCTGCTGTTGCTCAGCAGGAGACAGAAATTCCTGCCTTTCTTTATCTTTGAGCTCTTCATATAGAGAACTGGAATTGCTTCCAGAACCCCTTTCAGAATAATCCTTATGGATAAATGTAGACACTCACCAGTCCAGGTACAGTTACAAACATGTGAAATTAGAGAAAAAGTAAGGGAGGATTGGAGCAGAGCACCCTTAAAATTTTTGCAGACTTCAGATTTTCAGTTTGGTAAGAACACTTTATGTGTTATTGCAGCAAGACTTTGAGCCATGTGTTTTCTCTATTTTATTTACATTTCTTCTTTTCACTGTATCACCTCACTTCCTCTATTCTGCCCTTTCATGCCGCTCTATCCTTTGGCAGTTTTTCCACTGTTCTTTTGTACTTACTTTCCATTTGTTGTGTTTTTCTTTATTCTCTACCAAATACTTTTTCCTTTCTTATTTTCTCCCTCCACTACTGTCATCATGCTTTTCCCCCCCCACACACTCCTAAATTATCTATCATAGGTCACTTATGGTTATTTTCCTAGTGTTTCTGATTTTATTTCTGTTATCTTCTCTCAGGAAATAAACACATGTCCATGCCCATATATACATAGTTGGTTTTTTTCTAGCCAAGCCACCCTCAAAGAAAAACTGAACCTTGCAAAAATCATGAGGGAGCAGAAGATATTCCAGGCAGCAAAACCTGTGGGTGACTCTGCTCAAATTCCCCGTTATTGTTCCTGTAATTTGATGTGTTTGCACTTTTAGCTAGACTGATGACCTTTGCAGTCACCCTTGCACACTGGCATCCTTATTACACTCATCCTTTCTCTAAGGGTTCTTCTCTCTGCCCCTCACACATCCAGGACCTGACTCCAGTGAGGCTTCACCTGTGCACATGTGCCCAGTGTAAAGGTGAAACCTCAGGAGTGGCTGGGAGTAGGGCTGTACCTGTGCCTTGTACAAGAGCCAGCACACCACCCAAGGGCTTCTGGATCCCTCAGCAGGGTGCCAGCAGCACTGAAAGATGTTTCTAGAAGTGATGGTGACTCCTGGTCCTGCAGGGCCCAGAAAACAGCAAGGGCAGGGACTGAGTGACTTTTCTCTGGTGGATTTGCTGTGGGGAGGCTCCTGGTTACAGCCTAGAGATAAATGTCCTCTGTGAGACCCACCAGGGGCTGGGTTTGCATGTTGGCCTTAAGCCTGGAATCCAGCAATACAAGATACTGCAGCTTCTTTGTGTCAGCAAAGACTCCCTTTGGAAAACATGTTGTTTAAAGCATCCTTTAAATGTAAAATAATCTGATGCATAAAGCAAACCTTGTTGACTACCTTTTTAGCAAAAGGTAAAAAGATGATGGGAACAGCATTTGTATTCCTTTGTGTATCTTTAGCAAAAGAAGTGATTAATAAAATAGATGCTTTCACGAAAAACCTTTGAAACCTTGGGAAAACCCAGAACTCCTTCTGCCTGGAACTGTTGTTCTTGAAACTGTTTTCTTCAGTTCCTTCATTCTTTTTTCTCTCCCACCTGCTTTCTACCAGCAAGTGCCCTGAGACACCAGGGCTGCTGCCCTGTGCTGGGAGAGGCACAGCACCAGCCAGGCTGGCATTAAGCACATGCCCTTGTGCCTGAGGAAAACATGCCCTGGAAGTGTGTGGAGCTGGAAGTGAGGTAGTGGGGACAGGCTGCTTCTTTGTGCTGCCACCTCTGCCCCCTGCTCTTCCTGGGGAAGGGGCAATGGTGCCTCCTGATTTGCTTGCCTGGTGCCACAGGGCTCTGCTCTCACCTGCCTGCAGAGTCATTTGCAAACAGGCCCTATTGCTGGGGAGCAGAAATGTGTTTTTTTCAACCCGAAGCAGATTTATAGTCTGGTTTCCTGTCAGATCTTTGCATTTTCCTTCTCCGCCCCTCCCAGTCTCTGACACACTTTTTCTCACTTTCTGTGTGGCTTTTTGCTCGTTCTGCCCCCAGTGCCCCAGCCTCCTTCATTCCTGATTCTCCCGAAACTTTTTTGTACTTTGGGGGCCAGGGGGTGTTTTACTCCTTGTGTTTCCTTTACTTTTCTACAGCTGCAGAGCACAAATAACCTCTCCAGGACTCCTGGAGAGCCACTGACAATTGCATGGAGGCGACATAGAGAGTGCAGCCTGCAGCAGCTGCAGCCAGCCAGCCGGTCACTCATGAGCACCCAAGGTAAGGACAGCAGCTGGCAGAGCAGCTCCACCTCCCTGCTGGCTCCCGGTCACTCAAAGTTCCACTTGCACCTTTTTTGCATTGATATTCAAAGGTTTCTTTGAGAATGGTTCCATTCCTCCTTTCCTTGCAGGTCTGGTACTTGGCGTGCGCCGATCCTTGCAGCCCAGGGTTGAGGGAGGCAAAGAGGCTGGAGCTGGAGGTGCAAATGTGCACTGGGAAAGACAGCTGATACAGAGGTCTAGAGAGGGGGGATGAAGGACTGATCATCAGCACTGGTCTCCAGGGAATTTTTGGTTCTACCCATAGTGTGTTGTGCTCTAGCCCTTTATTTAAATCTCTTCGCTGAGATTTATGCTTTCTGTTAATTAGTAAAATCTTTCTTATTTGGTTTTCTTCCTCTTTTTATTTGTTCTTCTCACTTCCTTATTTCTATTCTCAACCCTCTCTATTTCTTATTATCTTTTTCACTGTCTTTTTATGTCATTTTATGCCATCAAGAGTATTTTCTTTGTGACAAATATTTCCCTTCTTCATCCCTCTCCTTTTCCTCTGCCTTCTTTCATGCCTGTGCAATAGACTGTACATCCTCCCTCAAGTTCTTAATCTCTCCTCCTTCCCCTCTGTCAGTTCCTTCTTGCTCTTGTGTTCCCCTTTCCCGTTGTTCCTCCAGCTTCACACATGCACTCCTACTTCCTGCTCCATCCCCTCTCTCCTGTGTTTGCTGCCCTGGCAAGATCCTTTTGTGAGAGCTGTTGCTCTCCACTGCACTGTCCCTGCACACACATGTCCCTTAGCCCTGTCATTCCCTCCCGTGGACGTGTGCAGGATTTGCATATTTAAGTTTTGGGGATGCATCCCAAAATAGGAGACTTTTACACTTGCATAACTTCCTTCCAATGCTCAGACTCACATTTAGTCATTCACAACAAATAACCACTGTCATCCTGTCTCTCTGTTTCTTTCTGGCTCACAAACAGCACTTTCTAACACCTGTAACTCCCTTTATCTTCCTCTCCACTCTCAAATAGAGCCTGCCCTGACTTTGTGTATTCTATCCCTTCTCTTTCTTCCATCCCACTCCTTCCTACCTCCTTACCACAACTCTCCACCAGGTTTCTCTAGCTGTTTTTATCTTTATATTGCATTCAAAATGGGAGGAACTGCTGATGCAGCTGGGCTTGCACTGCTGCCTTGGGATCCCTGCTGCCAGCCTGCAGGGGAGCCAGAGGAAGTATTGCAGTCTCTCAGCTCCTCTGTCCTCTGCAGAATATGCAACCTGAGCAGAGAAAGAGCTTAGTGATGGGACTGAAGGTAGACTAAAAAATGGGAGAGCACAATGCAAAATGCCTTTGGAAAACTGTAAAAAACACTTCCTAGTTGTTCGTAAACCTTTTTACTAAACTTAATAAACTTCTGGAATTCCTGCCCCACAGCAGAATTTCTGATCTGTCACTGGCATAGGTTTTATCTTTTTGATTCCTATGGGATTCCAAGTCCCAGAAACAAAAGTTCTCATCTCCAATGCTGTAGTGGCAGTAACTTTGCTCCTAGGATCTGGAAACAGCTCATGTCTTTTATACCAGACATATTGGTGATTCACCAAGATCAGACATGGCTAAAAACTGCATCCAAGGACAATATCTGGTATTATTCCTTGCTTAAATTTGTATGCTTTGAATCAGATATGACAAATAAGTGAATTTCTTGATGAAGCTTTTTAGCCTCACCTTCTTGAGCAGGACTATTGAGACTGAAGATTTATTTCTATGGATGTTCTGGTGTGTCTTTTGGGAACTGAATAAGGTTCACTTATTAAGCTCAGCTGAATTAATAAGAGAATTATTATGTGGGAGAATTCTCTTAGCAATCTGTCTGGCTCTCTCAAATTGTCCATCTCCTTATGAGTGAAAGGAGCTTAAATTTTTATGTTTGCAATTATAAGATATCCTTTCTGATTCAGAGCTAGAAAACTGTGGCCTTTGAGCTGTGAGCATTCTCTTCTGAATACAGAAACAGGTGCATTAAAATATCTTTGCCTTTTGGATCTTGCAAAAAGTCCACAAGCCTAGAACAATAAAATAAGAGATGCTCATTTTATACATTCAGGTCTAATATGACTCTTTCTTACTCTGTTGCAACTCATCTTGTGATGGGAACAGCATTTGTATTCCTTTGAGTCATTTCACAAAACTTTTGGATTTTGTGTCTTGTTTTGTCAGTATTTTTTGCTCCTATTACTGGTTCTTTTTATAAAGGCTCCCATAAATAAATCAGCTGACACAATGTCTTTTCTCTCTCTCTCTCCCTTCCTCCTTTTACTTTTGCATCACGTAGTTTGCTTGAGTTGAGTTAAAAACGGACATTGTCAAAGGTGTGTTGTGACATTTGCAAGGGGACCTGGAGACAGAAATTTCGGTTTTGTGTGCCTGTGTCCAGTTTCTTGGATCATGTGTCCGGACAGAGAAGAAATTTCAACAGGAAAGAGCCTGGAAACTTTCTATCCTCCTCAGCAAATTGCTGTATCAGGAGAGCCAACCCCAGAACAGAAATTCAGAATCACATGTTTGACTCCCTGTTCTTATACAAATAGTTAGTTCCAGATTTACCTATTAATTAAGAGTTAAATAAATTTTAATAATAGACTTTCTTAATAAACGTTCAGTGTGGGGGAAAAGGAAGAGCCATCTGACTGCATGTATCTTTTACAATTCAAGACAATTTGGACCTTCTCTAGAAGGATGAATCCCAGATAACTGGATATGCTGAAGATACCAGAATGCCATACACTAAATGACCTTGGTTTCTGTACAGTTGCTTGGTGAAAGTTTTCTTCAGATAGATATATGGGATGATTGCTCACAGAGGATGAAATTTATAGAGATCTTTAGCTACCCACTTGTTAGCAGATGGCTCAACTCTCTCTTTGATATTGAAATACATCTTTCATGAAATACGAATCTTTCACTTAGATATGGTCATTAAGTTGTGTAACTGATGGTGGAGTTTGACCTATGGCAGCTTTCTTTGGCAGTAGCCTCCATAGCAATCTAAACTTAAAAAGAAATATGGAAATATGCCTTGTGATTTTCAAACTGAAGGGTAAAACCATAAACCCCACCAAGTCTGGTCAAGTTTAACCACTGATATGAGAGAAAAAATCTTTGTCTCTTGTCTGTTTTGCCACTGCTGTCTGTAGGATTTGCATTTGCAGAACAGTGTCTGCCTTGCTGGGAATCCAGCATCTGCAGTGAACCTGCAATTCGTTTTTCAGAACAAATGATGGGGTTTTACAGGTCTATATGTAATAAGATTCTCCATCTCTACCCTTCCCCCAAATTTTCTCTTAAGTGCTGCCTTCATCCTCTAGTCTGGGTCACTTATTTAATGGCAATGAACATTTTCAGGAAGGTAACCTTTCTGCTTGCGATTTGTTCAAGGACTCTGGAATTATAATGGTTGCTGTCAAATGCATATAATTGGTGTCTGTGGCACACATCCAATGAGTGATAAAAGCTTCGTTGTCTCTGCTGCTTCAGTCTGTGTTCTCTCCCTATATCACCCTCCCACTTCTGCTCCTCTCAGGCAAGAGGAGAATGCAGTGCCAGGCTGTTTAAAGTGCAGTTAGACAAAACAGCAGCTCTGCCAGATTCCCTGTCATGGAGTGTCCCAGCTCTGGGCAGTGGATTCCCTTGGCTGAGGTTTGCACACTGGCTTCAGCACAAAGGTCTCCTCTGAACTTTGATTTCAAACACCTCCTTTCATAACCTTCTGCCAAATATTTGGGCTCTAGGAAAGGTGATAGTTTGTGAGTACCATAAACTCACAAGCTTGATGATCTACATGTAACATTTTACCAATGGGTAAGAACTTTGTGCTTTCATATACGAAAAGCAAAAACACATTGCTAAGAGCACCCAAAACTGGCAACATGTTGTTCACTGTCTGCTCCTAGTGCTGAACATGTGGTGAAGGGAATATTCCTGTTATGTTAGTCCTGCAAAACCTATTTTATCTTCAGGGCTGGATGGGGCATTACTTTCTAATGCTGTCTACTTCAGTGAATCTGTTTAGTAGCTCAAAAGGAGAGAGAAAATTGTCAAATCTCACTGGAAATCTATCAGAAATGTCAAGTGAAATGCTGTAACATTCTGATTTTGTCAAAAGGATAAATGTATATACAGCTCTGTGTGTGATACTATTTATAATAATTGTTGCCTCAGTGAATTTCTCTGTGTGAAGTAACTTGGTGTTGTATTAAGGGATGTGTTTGTTCTGGTCCCTGAGGGCAGCTTGGCCTTACACACAGGTACTTGGTATTTGCCCGAGTTAGCCCTGGTTTTTGGAGGTCAGGGGAGGAATCAGCTTCAGTGTAGCCAAGGAAAGTGTGGCCCCCTGAGCACTGGGTGTTTGCTGGAAAATTTTCCTCAGATTGTAATTGAGATGCTGAAGACCAAACGTAGCATAAGGTTTCTGTTTAAAGTAGGATAAGGATTTTTTTTCCATCTGCATGCAGAAGAAAGCTGTATGGTAGCTGTATGGTTGTCATTAGCAGCTGAAGAATTGTTTCCACTTCATTTTTATAGCTCTAAATGTGTAGAAACATCTCCAATCTGGCTGTGCCCATACTTGAAATCAGTCTGAGTGTACTTAATAGGTTGTTACATATTTTTAATATATTTGAGCACAAAAATAAGTTCCTCCAAGATTTGAAACACTAATAAATACAGCTATCGAATATTTCCCTCTGGGGATTCTAAATCCTGATGAAACTGGGAAAACACCCAAAGGGTGTTTCAAGTCTTTTTACACCAAGTACGTTTCCAAACTACAGTGAAAATGGTGATTGAAACTTTTCTCTTTGATCATGAACTGAAAAATTATCACACTTGTAAGATCATTTGAAGGCTTTTGGCTTTTAACAACTCAATTCAAGTACCAATGACCTACACTACTCACTGACCAAACTGGTCCATTGCATGGAGTCTGTGTTTAAAAGAACCTTTCCTCCCTGGTTGCAGTTTCATGTGGATCCTCTGCAAAGTCTAGTGGTACATCCCAGTCTTTTACAAGAATAAGCCACAGTGTCTATCCAGCACCTGCTTCCTGCATCTCATTGCTTGGCTTTTTCTGAATCACAGCATTATTTAAGTTGGAAAAGACCTTTAAGGTCATTGAGTCCAACTGTTAACCCAGCACTGCCAAGTCCAGCACTAAATCATGTCTCTGAGCACCATGTGAAGGTAGTTTACATTCCATATGGTTTTTGTAGTTTATAATGAGGTAGTTAGTGAGATCATCAAACTCTTTTCACTAATGATTTGCAGTGACTGAAAATAGAAAATTCCATCAATTTTTCCCACCTTCTTTACTATTGCTGAGCTGATTTTTTCCTGAGGAAAAAAAACAAGCTTAAGGAAAGATTCTTCCCTGCTCCTACACTGCTAGTCTTCCCTCACAGTTCCTGCCAAAGCAAGTCAGAATAAGTCTCAAAATTGGATCGTTTAAGAATCTTTTGTGCATGCTTCATCCTCCCAGTAACATATTCCTGTATTTCCAGTTACATATTGTTCAGAAAGACCCGAGACTAAGATGTTTTATTTGAGAAGGTTTCATTTCCTTCTATCTTTTATTCTCTCTTTTTTTGCAATTTATGCCATAAAAGATAGCAATGTAGTATGAAACAAAACATGTTTCAACTTTTGTGTCAGGATCCAAAAAAACTGTGTTTTCCTCTTGCTTCAGTTGTTCAAAAAAAGTGAAGGAATTTTACATTTCCCAAAAGGCTGGAAAGGCTGAATCTGTTGGGTTTCTTAATCCGCAAGTCTGTGGCCTGAAGGAAAAGTGATACTTGAATATTTTCATATGGAGTGTTACACTGAAGAATGGTGTTTTTGTGACTCATCCATAGCCATACTGAGAGCAGCATCCAGGCAGTTTTGGTGGATTAAACACTATTGACAGCAGCACCTTCACTGAATCACTGCCCAGCAAGGCTGCACACCTGGGAGAGCAGGGCTGGCTCCACATTGGCCTTAGAAGCTGTGTGAGAATACAATATCAGGAAGAATATTCCACCTGCAATGAACAACTGGAAAAATGCTTGGTCTGAGGCAGAAGTGATCAGAATTTGAATGCCCTTCTGAAGGCTGTGGATTCAGTGACAAGCTCCTGATACCTTGTAGTATGTGCTGCAATGCAGAAAAATGTAAACTCATTGTAACATAAAATTGTGCAGAAATCCAAAGCCACTTGGGCAGGATAGTATTAGAAATCTTGAATGCATTTAGAAATTTTGGCTATTAAATAGCCAATGCCATCAGCACTTCAAGTAGAGTCTCTGCACAAAGGGACTGAACAGTAGAAATGATTTGAACATTCAAATATGGTGAGGAAAGAACATGAGAAAAGGCAGAGGGTGGTTTGTTATTGCTCCTTTGGTCCTCACAGAACATCCCAAGTTCTCTCTCCCTTCAGCCTGACCAATTTGTCTGACTCCCCCCACTTGTCTTGTTTAATATCTCCTTTCCTCCTCCTCTCGGGTTCTGATTCCCAGCTCATGCATGGGAGTGCCATCAAGTGAGAGAAGGCGTTTGGCAAACTCCTCTCTGTCCAGCAGACTTTGGAGCTGAAAGCATCACTCACCTTCAGTTTGTGACAGAGGGAGGTGAAGCAATGCACAAAGCACAGCAAATGAAAAAAACCTGCCTGAGAACAGAGACGGGCCATTGTGCTTTAGCAAGCTCTAAACTCTCTAAACAAAGTCAGATTTTTATTTGGGATATTCTTCCAGTTCTTTTCTCTTGTGCAGAATGCTTCACACACACAGCTGGCTGTAGTAATCCAGGCTGTTCAGGTTACTTGCTGGGTGTCAGCTCAGAGCATCAGCTTCTGTGGGCTGGGCAATGCCACATCCTGGCATTTTGTAATCTGTTGTCTGTGTCTAGAAATGGTTCCTGCCCACCTCTCCTCTCTCCTCATGTGGAGGCAGTGAACTCTGTAACCTCAGACCAGAAATTTGCTCTACCTTGAATTTGGCCTTACACAAGCCTAAAAGAAACTGAACAGCTTCTGCTGCCCAAACCAGCAATTCTTATTTCCTCCAGAGAAAAAACAGCGAGTAGTGGAATGTGGATTCTGAGCCACCAGCTGGACCATTCTGTCCTGAAAAGGAACAGCAACATTTTTGGCTAAGGGCTAAAAGTTTGCATATAAGAATCCAAAAGGAGCATATGGCCATTGCTTTAAACTTGCCTTGTTCTTTAAAAATACGCTTTACCAGAAGTATCCATTTCAGACCCTCTAACTGAAGAGTGAGAAGGTTTAATTCCCTCTTTTTTTCCTTGCTCAAATAAGTGGCATCATAAATACTAGAAAGAAAGAGAGTTATTTCAGGAATTTGAACTCTTAAGTCTCATTTACAGAGACTTCCATCCCCACTCCACTGAAGATACCAGGGACTGTGCATCAGTTGTTTGAAGAAAGCTATTGGTCCTTGCTCAGTTCACCTCAACTCCACCATTCACCTCAGCAAAGCACTGCTGATAAAATGGGCAGTGTGACCCCAGTCAGTCCTGGTGGATAACGTCTGGGTGTGGCTCTGTGCTATTGCAAGTGACTGATGGTGTGACAGTGATATAACTGTCCTGATGTATATAAGTAAGCAGGAGCACCGCTAATAAACTGCTTTTCACCCCAGAGAATGTTGTCATTGAGAGCACCCAAAGGGCTTGCCCACTCACAGAGTTACTGCTAAAGCTCTTCTAGCAATCCAGGAATTATTAATGATTAGTCGCTCTCAGGAAAGGTCCTGTAAACACTTCCTCCCACACTGCGTGCTGTGAGCTATTTCAGTGTGAGTGTGGGGAGAAAGCACACACAGCTTTGTGGTTACTGCAGTTCCCCAGCCCTTGCAGAGCTGTCCCACAGCATTTGCCCACGTGGCACCGAGTCCCCTCTGCTGCGACGTTCTGTGTTCTGTGTTCTCATCGAGGCACCGAGAGGGGCACCAGGAGAGCTCCTGTCCCTGCAGCAGAGCTCCTGTCC
>VXAX01004958.1:656168-711501 GCA_013399835.1 Leptocoma aspasia
TGGAGGAGAGCTCCTGTCCATACAGGAGAGCTCCTGTCCCTGGAGGAGAGCTCCTGTCCCAGGCACCTTCATCTCAGGTGCCTGTGCTGCTGTGCAGGGAAAGGCACTCGCGGAACCCCTCCTGCCCACGTGGGAGGGTGAAGCCAGAGCAAGAGCTCCCGACCTCCAAAGAGCTCAGGGGGAAGGTGGCAGAGGGTGCTCCCAAGTTGACAGAATTCCACCCAATAATGCCGACCTCAGTGCTGATGTCAGCCTGGGACACAGCTTCTAAAATTGTTACTAATGAAAAGGCTGGACACATTCCTATTTGAAGAGGCTTTTTAAATCCTCCATATGCTTAATTTTAAAAAATTCCTTTAATCTTTCTGATGTTTGCATTGCCCTCGAGAATAATGAGAGCTCTTTTCTCATTTGATGAGTCTATTGCTTTTACAGGATTTGAAACACTTGCTGACCTGAGTAGCTTGTGACAAAACAGGATTTTGAATTCAGATCCAACTTGCTCTGCCTTGCTTCTTTTTCTAATCCAGAGTGAACCTTATCTGCTGTTATTTTGTGTTTTGCATGATGGGGTATCATGATGGAGTAATTACAGCCATAGAGAGGATAGAAGGGCCTTGCTGTCAGAGAAGGAAACCTGTGAAAACAGCCCATCATTCTTAAAAAATCTGAAATATGAGAGGAGAAAAGCAGGAGTTAAACCGGCTCCTGCATAACAGTTGCTTTGTCTTATGCTTGATGTTCCACCCCTGTGCCTAATTCCTCAGTCTTGCCTTCCATGGTGACTTCGTTAGCAATGAGATGCTAATTAAATTTCATATTTACGATTAGAAAATAAAATCATTGGACCTTTTTTAAATAGATTTTTATGAGTTTTGGCTCAGTTAGCTGAGTCAGCAGCACGGATTCTGCAAGGCTGAACTCACCGGCTTTGAAAAAAAAGATAAATAGAGCAACTAATGATGAAAGGAGAGTCTAATCTAAAACCTCATACAGTTTCTACACTGTATTAGCTTTTGAGCATAAGAAAAATAAATTTGTTTTGGTTCCTCGTAGAAAGTCATGTAGAAAGAACCCTTCTTTTATTATGTCTCAGAGGGTTCAAAGCTCAAAATTCCATTTAATTCTTAAAATCTCAGTTGTGGCTGAAGACAATATGCTGAAATGAGATTGATGCATCTGCAGTGTTTGTCATCACCTGTTAGCTAGAAAAATATTTATTTCACTGCTTAGAATTAACACAGGTAGGCACTGGCACACAGCATCTGCCCTCTTCCCCATGGAATGTGCACTGCTGCAGAGTTTATACAACACTAGAGAACCAGAACTACTTAAATACTGCTGCCAGCCAGATTTATAGGTGCTATAGAGAGCAGTTCCCTATTCATGTAAAAATTAGCACCTCACAAAGCTTTAAAGGCCCATTTTTCCAATACCTAGAGTTTGAAGAATGTTCCAGTTGTGAGAAGATTTTTGAAAGTGCTCAACTTTAATTTAAGTATGTACAGAAACCCTGACTTTAAAAAGTGCTTAACGCTCAGCAGCCCTGTGATTCATAACACCACCTTACCCACACTTCGAGGCAAGGCTGGCAAAAATCTGGCATTTATTTTGATGCCTAAATACCACCTGTGCTCTTCGAAAATCTGACCCTAATTACGAGCTGTGCCCTGGAGCAGGAATGAGAAATAGGGGAAATCAATCCTCACGCGTGGGAGCCGTTTGCTTGCGCTCATCTTGTGTGTAACCTCACCTCAGCCACAAATGCAACACTGCATTTAAAGCAAAGCTTTTCTGCACATTCTGCAAATGATTTTGCTGTCAGCCTGTGCTAAGGAATTGGTGTGCTTCAAGGCATAAGTTAGAAGAATAAAACAAACTTCCCCTGATTTTGAGTTGGTTGCCACCCTTTGTACTGTTAAACATCTGAAAATCAGGGTTTGGGTGCAAATAATCCTGCAAATCTTGCTTTTGTAGTAGTTTTTGTAGGTGTTGTTTTAAGAGCAGCTGCCCATCCTTAAAGGCTGGGATGCTCACAGATGGAATGTAATTCTGGCATCACTTTACAGGTGTTATTTTCACAAATATTTATTTCCACAGTCAGCAGAGAATTACACACAGTTCTCATACTTCTTCTTACTTTGACTCATGGTCAAGAACCACACTAGGTGAAGACAAATAGTAAGATTTATTGCTATTTTAGTACTTTGTTTCTTTGGTCGTTTAAAAAAAAAATACACATTAACCATTAACTGAACTGGCCAGAGTTTCCTGATGAGACCAGAGTTTAGTCTCTTCCCATGGTTAGTTAATTCTTTGGGGATAAATTTTCCACATGAAAGCTTTACAGTATTTTATTCCCTATCATCAGAGCAATGGGCTTAGTTATGGAGAGAGCAACAGAAAATGCTTAATTCCTCCTTGCAGTGCTTTGAACATAGAAAATATAGAATTGCCAAGTATTTGGCATTATCTCTTCCCCAAGACAGCAAGACAAGGTCACGGAGACATTACCGCTACAGAAATAATGGACAGACAATGTACAAACAGATCATTTTTCCTTTAGATTGCTACAGAAGTGACTCACAGGAGCCCTTCTGCAGGACGGAGAGCAAATTGTCTCTCTGTTTTCCAGAGATTGCTTTCCTGCTCTTAATTGCAGGCCTTTGGTGACGGGGATGGCTGAGGAAACCCAGCTGGGATCTCTGCAGGAAAAAAGGACCTGTTTGAGGTCCTCCTCAGGCCCTTGCTGCTCCATCCAGGGCTCCCAGCTCCCCGTGGCTGTGAGAGCACTCCCTCTAAGACTTCCCTCAGCAGCAGTGTCACATTTGAAAGTTACCCACGAGCTCTGTTGAGAAGAAAAGGGAAGTAAGGCAGCCCCCAGCACCTCTCTGCCTGCTATATATAGCCTGTAAGTCTGAGAGGGAGGGTGGTGGGTGGAGGTTTCCGGAGCTGCGTGTCACAGTCCCACAACACTGGTGAAAAAAGAGAGAGGGCACAGAGCAAGAAGAGGAGGTGACCAGAAAGCACAAGTAGGGAAGATCTATTCATAAAACAAGCACAACCATTTCCATGTACAAGGATTAAAATATCAAGCTCCTTCTGATTCCTGGTGAGGGTTTGCCCTTCCTAGACCAGGCTGCTGTGATTTACTCTAAGCTTTCTCTCATCAAATGGCATCCAGTCATCCTCTCTGTGCGTTGTGTGCTGCTGGCTGAGATGTTCCTGCAGCTCTGAGCAAGGTGCAAGGATTTGGCCAATGAGCAGAGCACCCAGGACTGTGGCAGACTGTGGCTAGGAGTGGAGCTCACCCTTGCAGTGAGGTGTTGGTTGTGTGAGGTATGTATGACATTGTTCCAGCTGCAGTGGAGCTACAGGAGAGCAGCCTGCTCTTTAAGATTAGAGTTGACTTTAAAGTAATGGTTACAAAGAGGTCACAAAAAGTAATAAGGTGGAGATACCTGGTCTATCTACATAACCTATGCATTTACATAAAATGAGCAAAATGTATGTGTGAACCATGGGAGTCATCACCTTTAGGAGACTGGCCAGTGTTTGGTCCAACAGGATATTTTGGAAATTAGAAGCTAAACACAAATGGGTAAGTTTTCACAGAGCTAGATGGGAGCTATTATACCTTTGCAGAATATCTAAGATATTTAACTAAATCATATTCTCATCACAATTAGCTCATGCTGCTCCTATAATATAGTAAACAGTTTGCATGGGGGTGGTTTTTCATATGTTTGGAGCAGTTTTTCAAGGTTGATCTTAAACGAAGGGTTATCAGAGTTGGCTTCTTATTTATTCTTTCTTTGTATTTTGTGTGTTTTTACTAGCTGTGGGATTTTTAAACTGCTGAAGCTGTGTCAGGGGAGGTTCAGGATGGAGATCAGGAAAGGTTCTTTGCCCAGAGGTTGGTCAGGCACTGCCCAGGCTCCTCAGGGAATGGGCACAGCCCCAAGGCTGCCAGAGCTCCAGGAGCATTTGAACAATGCTCCCAGGGGTGCACAGGGTGGGATTGTTGGGGTGTCTGTGCAGGGCCAGGAACTGGACTGGCTGACCCTTGTGGGTCCCTTCCAGCTCAGAAGATTCCATGATTCTATGATTATCCATATAGCTTTGTGTCTTATTTTCCTACCATGTTATAAAGCCTGCTATATGAAATACTATTTTCAAACTTTCCTGGGCCATGGTGAATTACAGTGAGATTATCTGAAAGTACTCAAGATTGGAGTGTGACCTTTTATGTTTTAAGAATGGCCTACACATTTACTGTCAATTGTTTCCAAATTTGGAGATTGTTGAAGTGAGTGCAGTCCTCTCCTCAAATGCCTTCTGTGTTATCCTTTCACTGCCTGGAGATGACAGTATCACCTACAGAGGGTCATTATCTGACTAGATGGAAAGTGTTCCCCTCTCTGTTATTTTTTTAAACTTCTGTAATGTAAGAGTTTGTAGAAAGCGACCATTTTTTCAAGAAACAGAGTAAGTAGGAGTTTTGTTTGGCAGAGCTACAATTCTTTCTCTCTTCCTGATGTGCCTTGTATTAATAGAAGTGAAATGTTAACAGCACTGATAAGAATCAGGCTGTCTGTGCCAGGGTTGTGTGGGTTTCATAGGTACCAGTTAATGAACCTTTGTCCTTACCAGTTTCTTGTGTAGCGCAGTCTGTGGAGATTCCTCACAAACACTGGCTCTCTGTACCAAAAGATGTGCTGGGTTTTATAATTCGAGCACACATTTACTGGGACGTAACCTATTGTCATCAAACCATTTGCATCTTTGAGCAACTTGAATTTTTAATTCAAGACTCCTCCTAAACACACAGAACTTGCCCCCAGCCGTGCCTCCACCTCCTCCTGAGCTGGCAAGAATCTCATTATCAATTGTAAAAACAAAGTGAGTCAGTCTAAAGAAAAAAATTAACCTGGGACCCAGTAATGACTTCTGAGGCGTTTGTTGGACCAGCATTCTCATGAGCCTCGGCAGCCCAAGGATGGCAGCTTCTTTCTTAGATCTTGGCTTTTAGCACACATTAGTTGAAAGGAAATGCTTGTGTCAGTAGCTGATGCTCCAGAACAGAAGGGCAGCTACATAAACATATTTATACTACGTTAGCACAGCGATTTCTGCTGCCCTCCTCATCACCATGCGGAACAGGACGGAGCATGTGTAGATTAAAGCATTTATTAAATGTCAGGCACTCAGCTCTCCACTGCTACTTTGCAAATCCTTTAAAATAGATGCACTGAAGTCCTGTGGTAAATTATTTATTTTAATTACTGTGCCATTATCTTGATTTGCATGCTCAGAAGTAATACTGATTCTTAATGTTTCAGGATCTGTGGCAGGTCCTTATTTATTCCTACATTCCTTGCCTTTGCCTTTAGTAAGGCCTTTCCTATTCTCATCTCTGTCTCACTTTTGTTCCTCACTTTCATTCTGCTGAGTTCCTCTTTCTCTAGCTTTCTTTTTCTTTTCCTGTTCCCTATTTAATATTTCCTTTTCCCCTAACCTCACCATTTTCACCCTCAACTCTCATCTTTCTCTCCCCTCTTCACTTTTTTTTTTCTGCATCTCTCATTGTTCATATCTCTAATTTCTCATTTACTTTTACACATATTAGCATTCAATAATGGCAGCATGACAGTTTCTGAAACCTGGGGATCAGATTCTCAAACAATATGTGAAAACAGAATAATACCCATCTAATCACCAGTGTAGGTATTGGCATCAGGAGGACAAATCTCTCTTCATGGACCCCAGAGGGAACTCAAGTGGTTTGGGGTGGCTGGAAACCAATCTTTGGAGAGCATTCCAAGGTGGAAATATAAAATGGTGGAATTAAGAGTTTTGAACAGAGCATTTTCCATTCACTAGAGAGGAAGTGGATTCTAAATTAATGCCTAATTCAAAATGGTGAGCTGAATCCACCCCCTAAATTTGCTCCTCTCTCAGTAGTGCTTAAACTGTGCTGGTCTGTTACTGCCAGAGCTGGAAGCAGCTTAATTGTTTGTAGGAAATAGTGACACAGAGAGAAATGACAGTTGTCAAAACATCGTTTCAGCTATTTGCAGAGGAGGATTTTTCCATTGTCTTTGTTTATTATCAATAATGTGTGTGCTACAACCAAAGCTGATTGGAAGCTGCCTGTTGCATGTTGGAGGCAGCACGACCTGCTCTCAGTTGGCCATTGAGCAAAATGAGTCATTTCCTTCCTGTGAGATCAGGTGATGGGAGCTGAGAGCCTCTAAACCTGCCAGACTTGAGGAAGAGGTAGAGCAGATACTGCCAGCAGGTGGGGTGTGACATGGGAAAGCACCAATCTCAGCCTTTTCTCAAACAGAAATCATGACAGGACCCTGAGGAGTATTGCTGCACTGATCGGGGTCTTTGCAACAATAGTTCATTGGGCAAAACAATGTTCTTAATGTGCAAATAGTGTTTTCCTCCAGAAAGCAATAGGAATTGTATAGAATTTCATTTGCAATTTTAAAACACACAAAAGCTCAATGTAGTGAGTGTGGAATTCATTCATTGTTCAGCTCTTAGGCAATATTATCCTGCAGCATTGCAAACTTGTCTTTGTTGCACACAGTGTTTTCTGGTTTTGGTGGTTCTGAGCAAATTGTTGGGTGTCCTGACTGACAACACCAATAATTGATCCCTGCTTTACGTATGAGTTACCTTTCCTTTTTCTGAGACAGGGTTTTATATGGATCTGTTCTTAGGAAAATAAATAAAGACAAAGAAAGCAATAATAAAAGAGTTCCAAGAGTGTTAATTCTTCTGACCCCCTTCTGTTAGGACAGGAATAGTGATTAGACATAAATCTCTGATTTATTCAATTGCTTGGTTTGTTTTGGGTTTTTTTCAGAAGGGAGAAGAACTGAATTACAGTACAGAAGTACTGAAGTACAGAAGGATAGTAACATGATAGAATTCTCCATTTCTTTTTGTCTCACTTGGGTTTTGAGCTTCTAGTTAAAAAAATGAAGGGAATTTTCTTTCTCTCTTCCGAAGCCAGATGAAGATGCTTCCAGAGCTTTCTGAACCAGTTAGGGAGTTTGGTTTGCTTCCTTCTCCCTCTCTTCTGTTCAGAAAATGGGAGTATTACTCATGTTAGCTTCTGAAGATCTAGCTTTACCTCCCTGCAGCCTTGCAGGTCTGCTGGTGTTTGGGGTTTCTTTTGTAGGCTGTGTGGAACAGGAAGATTGACTCAATTGAATTGAATAGGACATTTTTGTGCAAAAATAATCCTATTTTGTGTTTAAAGCTTCTTGCTCTTCTATTACTTTGGTATCTCTTATTCTATTTCTTTTTTCTTATATATTTTGTTGAAATAAGTAAGGTGGTTGAATCTCTTGTGTAAAGAAGGGGCTCTTAGATACACAGAATGGTTCTTTTCATGTGCATCACTAAGACCCAAACCAGAAATATAGCCCAGCCCAGTCAGCAGAGCTGCTGCCTTCAGAAAGTGTTCTGAGGTCTGCAGAGTCTGAAGTAATAAAACTGCACCAATAATAAATATTTTTCTCGAGGATTTCCATCTCAGTGGTTCCATGTGCTCTGCAGTCACTAATTAACAAGTCCTACCTTGTCACAAACATACCCATTGCCAGCCTTGTTTTCAGGTGGGGACACTGAGGGAGAAAGGAAGGATATAAAGTGCAAATTCTTAAAGGCAGACGAAGACACTGTCTCGTCTCCTTTGGGAGTCTGGATTTAGACATCTGTATCGAAAAAAATTGCAAGGATAGGTAAGCAAATTTAGTCATCTTTATCAATGTTTAAACCTTTTTAAAGTGGTTTTCAGTACCACAGAACATCCAGAGAGCAGCCAACATAATTGGAAACTGCTGGTATTCAGCATTTCAGAGAGCCTAGAGGGCACACAGAGCTCTCCTGTCCTTAAGCAAAGGAATATAATTTCCTTATCACACTTTAAACTGTGACTTTCCTCTAAAAGTAAAAATAGCTCTAAATCCCTTTGTGGTTTTGTGGTTCTCTGATATTGCAAATCTGCACATATCCACACAAGCAGCTTTTGAGAAAATCACCCAGTTGTTACACTTTGTCATGTGAGGTGCTGTACAAACTGCAGGGAGAAAAGGCATTGCCCCACAGACTCTGGAGATGTGCAGAGAAAGAGAATGTAGAACAACACCCGCAAAATGCTGATGATAATTAGATACACAATTTTAGAGTGTTGTTTTCATCTTTATTTTTGGTTTAAAGTATGATGATTTATATGTAATTCTTTCATACTCAGCATTTAACATAAAATTCTGTTCTTATTAACTTATAATATGCAATATATTTTATGTGCTGTGGCTTCTTTTTAAATACTGCCAGTCTGCAAACATCTGTGACAAATGCAGAAATCCAGAACATAACAATAGATTGCCTCTTCCAAAACAAACTTTCTTCTGCTTCTCAGTATGAAGAGAAAACCCTTTTTTAAATATTTCGCAAAGAGAATATCAGGAAATCAGAAACCTGAGCTGAAAGCTGCATTTTCACTTGGCTACATGGCAGTTCCTGAGTCTTGACAGGCTGGCAGGAATTGAGAGCACGGGGATGCAAATAATTAAACAGCTGAAGAGTTAATTTCTGCAGCATCATCAAACAAAGCACAAAAACCGAAAATGAAGCTTTGGATGTGACCTGGTGATGAGCACTTTATAGAACCCCTGGGTCTGAAGCCTGCAGGCTTTATTCCCTTGATCAGTGGAGAGTGTCACTGACATATGAGAGTGTGGAGTCTGAGTGAGAACAGAGAGCAGCTTTAACTGCAAGGTGATTTGTTCAGCTGAAAAATACACCAGGAAAAAACCAGCAAACATCCAGAACGATTCATTTGTGTGTAACAGCCAGCAGAAGGATAGTCCCTGAGAGAGAAAAGGAGACAAGGGGAGCAGAGTGTTCCTTTTAATGTAAAAAGGGATTCTCTCTTTTATTTGTCTACATCTACAGAGACCTTTGAAATAGATGGAACTAGCTGAGATTATGACTGGATTAAGCTCTCCTGCAGTTAAAAGCTATTTTGTATACTAACACTGAAAGGAGCAGCAGGAGAGCAATTTTTTAACTGCTGTGGTGATTTCTGATTTCTTTTTGCTTGATGTCTGTTGAAGTCAGTCCAAGTCTGTGACTTCACACCTGTGTTTTGTAAGGATGCCATAGTATTTCTATGACATATCACAACTCCTGGATGTGTTAGTTTACAGCTCAAGAGGTGTTGGAATCACAAATTAGGTAATGGTAAAAAAAGATCAGATTAAATAAGTGATTACACATTTGAAAACATTTTAAATCTGTCATTTTTAATTTTATAAGTGAAAACAATTTTTCTACAGTATCATCATAGGAAGGAAGGACAGGAGCAAAGAACAAGAGCTATAAAATGCCTAGAAAATGCATGTACTGCTAAAAAACTTCTAAAATTAAAGCCAGTAATACAAGACCTTTATTAGTTTCCTGCTGAGTTTCAGTTGTTACGTCTGGGTTTTTGACCAGCACACCAAAATTTCAACCAATGGCAAGCATTTTGTTTCCTATTCAACACTATATTAAATACTAAATCAAATCATTATTTGCTCAGTAGGAGGGGCTCTGCACTAATATCAGCTGTTCATTGCTATTTTCTCTGGAAGAGCTCCACAGGACACTGGAGCTCCATGGGGGTTGTGCTCCCAGACCAGCCTGGCCAAAGACTCAGCAAAGGCAATGCCTCAAGCTCCAGGAAGGGGAGGAGGGATCCCTGTGGCACATCCCTGGCAGCTGATGGGCAGCACAGGCAGCCAGGACAGAGCTGAGCTGTGATTCTGGCAGGGCATTTCCAAGGTGGAATTGCAAAGAAGGAAGCAAAAGGGAGAGTCTGACATTCCTATGTGGTAGTGAAGGACCACTCCACTAAATGTCATTTCTCAGGGCTTGCTCCTTATAATAGACTGTGTTTAGCAGGAGTTTGCTAGCAGAAATCTTTTAAAATTCTTAGCCATTCATCCAATATACCTATTACTTTCCCATTAAACATTATGTCCCCAAAATAACAGTATGGATGTATTATGCCCATACACAAGGGACTATTTGATAAAGATTTTTTTTAATGTCAGGTAAAAAAAAAAACATATTCATGTTGAGAATTACGCTGATGAGTGAACTGTTCTTTGAATCATTTAGTGGAGAAATCCCTTACTAATGTCCTGAGGGAACTGCTGACAGTGTGCAATAATTTCTGGTTCAGCGCAGCAGATTACAAGATATCTTGCATTTTATGAAATTCAGGCAAGTGCTTCTTTTGCACTCTGATATCCACCCGTGAGCTCCCTGGTATGCTCCCAGAAATTAAAGGGCCTGTGACTCCTTTTTTCAGCTGCAGTGGATGGCTGTGGCTGTGAGCTGACTGAGGCACTGTGTGACCTTCTGCTTCACTGCCTTCTACTCCCCAAAGTCCAGCTTCTCCAATTATGTAGCGTTTGTTAAATTCACCTTTGAAGTGAAATACAGTTACTTCCAGAATAATGGTGGGGAGTAAGGTTCATGAGAATGTGTGAGGACTTCAGATGAAGCTCTTTCACCTTTAGCATTCCTCCCACTACAACCTGCTTTGTAAAGCTTTTTCTCTATTGTTTTTCCTTTATTCTGCTCGTTGCTTCAGTGTCATTTTTACCAGACATAAATGCTGGCATTCAGTGGGAATTTCACCCAACCAGTGTGGAGTTGATAAGATCAGGGAGATTTTTCCCCTAACTACAGCCTTGCCCCATAATTCTGCATCCCATTGAACTGCCCTGGTCTGCCTGGCCCTCTGTCTCTCCCAGAATATGTAATAATGAATCGCCATGCAAGCATCAAAGCAAATGTGGAATAAGTGGCTCCTAGGATGTGAAACTGAAAAGAAAAGAACTCTGCTGGAGTACAGGAGAAGAACAAAGCCCCTGCCAATACTCCCTTAACTTGTCCATATTGTGAAAATTCATCCAAATTTTTCTCACAGAGATATTGAAACCCAGACTAGGATTTTTGACAAAATGGGAAAGCTTTTAAAAGCATCAAGCAGAGAGCATGCACTGTTTTTGTAGGAATATTCTGTATTTCATTATGTGAGAACACTGACAAACACGTTATTTAGCAGAGTAGCACTTTTGGCTTTAGTTTTCAAAATAAGGAATTAATAGCCCTTGGCTATGCAATTCATGAGCTGTTTTTGCCCAGGGATGCTCGGTGTAACACAGGCTGCTCCCCAGTTCCTAAAGCTGGAAGCTGAGAAAAACAGCATGTTACTTTTGAGGTCTTTAGTTACTGATTACCAGCAAAGCCTCATAAGGCAGAGCTCTCGTCTCATATGACCCAAGAATTGCATATTCTTCTTCCACCAGAGTCTCTAAACTTGAAATAGAAGCTTTTGTTCCACGTGCCACCCGGATCACAAGGTCCTGTGAAAGCTAGAATGCAAAAATAGTACTAGTTGAAAGGTTAATATTTATCACAAAATAAAGAAGGAAAGATTTTTTTTTTTAACAATGTTTCTTTAGTTTTAACTTCAGTACAAGTTTTCTTGCCTCACTGTAGCCTGCCATGTAACATTCTCTAATGAGCTAGGTACAAATTAGGAGCTGGCAGGAAATTGCTTCACCAGCACTCAGAAACCGTGTGACAACATTTGCATGAGTCAAGAACATTTTCCGACTGCAGTGACACAATGCTGTTACCTGCCCCCTCCTGCAGGGAAAGGCAAGGTCTGAGCTCCCAGGTACCTGCACTCACACCCCTCAGTGCATCCACAGCCAGCTGCAGACGCACACCTGCCTTAACTATTCTTGTGTGCAGCCACTTACAGGTGCTGGCTCATCACATCTGTGCAGGTTCACATCCGTACAGCTTGGAGGAGCAAAGGAGGTGAGGATGAAAGCCTTCATTGCCTGCAGCCAGTATTTGTCTTTGCTCTGAGCCCTGCAGGTTCATTCCCTTCTTGCCTTGCACTGTGGCCTTTGCCATTGCCTCTCTGGAGCAGAGGCATCCTCTGACTTGTAAGGAGCTTGGTGGAGTTGGCTGAGTGCAGATTCATCACTGGAGAGTGATGAGCAGTAGTTCAAGACAGCACTTCTGTGAACTGCCATTTCCCAGATGAACTGTGGGCAGGCTGCACTTCGAACAGCTCCAATATTGGGCAAATCCAGCATTAGTCAGAAGTGGTTCTGAGCTCATCCCATGGGACATGGAGCACAAAAAAGTACTGGGATTGCAGCTGTCCTGCTTGGAGTTCATTTGCCAGTTGTGTCCCCTGTTCAGCAGCAGAGCCAGAGATGGATGACTGCCTGGAGACCCTGAAAGATGAGGAGGAGGCTTTGTGGGAGAATGTGGAGTGCAACAGGCACATGCTGAGCCGCTACATCAACCCAGCCAAACTGACCCCCTACCTACGGCAGTGCAAAGTCATCGATGAGCAGGATGAGGATGAGGTGCTCAACTCACTCATGCTGCCCTCCAAAATTAACAGAGCAGGTAATTATCTGGTCAGTGGCTCCATCTGCATCTCTCTCTGAATAGCTTTGCTGTACTAAGTCTGGAGAGAGCCTGAATCAAGTTACAGATTATCAGATGGAAACTCTTTTATCTTATTTACAGGAGGTTTAAAGCATGGAGGGATTCTGCTGCTATTTTGATAACAAAGACTCTTTCCAGTGCTGTGCAGGCTGAAGCTTGTGGGGTTCAAATTCCCATCAAAGCCTTGGCAAATATTTCAGTTAACAAAAGCAGCAGTCAGTGCCATTCCAGGAGTAGCTTTTCAGCTGTCTTGCGGTACTTTGTGATTTGTCTCTGGAAGATCTGCCATCCCTGCCTGCTAAAGGCTGCACTGAATAACTTGTCCTTTGAAATTTCTGTTCCAGAGACCAATTTGCCCACACTCCCTCAGAATAATGATCAGCACAAACATATAGAATTGGTGGCATTACTTTATGGGTTCAGCTGAACTCAGTTAATCGGCTGGATTTTGCACAGCTCGTTGCCGTGGCAGAGATGAACCTTAGGAACATCAGAGATGTGATATTTGCTCGTGCTGCTCGTGGGGCTGATGTGTCACCTCTCTGCTGTCTGTACCCAGGCCGACTGCTGGACATCCTCCACACCAAGGGCCAGAGGGGCTACGTGGTGTTCTTAGAGAGCCTGGAGTTTTATTACCCTGAACTCTACAAACTGGTGACAGGGAAAGAACCTACACGGAGATTTTCCACTATTGTTGGTGAGTAGAATCAATCACAAAGGAGCCTGTTGAAGTGAGGACTCTCTGGAAGACTGGTTTGGCTTTTTCAGGCAAGAAGTAGAAATAAAAGCTAATCTTGGTGTACAATGCTTTTCAGTCCCCTTCAAAGCAAAATGTGGTAGGTAATGTGTAAAGCAAAGGGACATCCCAGCTGTCTGAATGAAGCTGAAGAGCTTCAAATGGAATGATAGGCATTACCAGAATTCTCAAGAGAAGCTATATTGGAACAGTGGACTAAATTACACTGACGACTTACACATGTACAACACATTGGAAGCATTCAGATTAATTGCACTTGCACAGATTCGTTGTACAAATGTTGGGCTATTTCCACAGGCTCAACTGAAACAAGACAAATGTAAAGGCTTCATCTTCTATCCAGACAAGCTGTACGTGTGTATATTGTGATTCTGATACCAGTGTGCTGTGTAATATTTCTACTGTTCCCAGTTAGACATACAGATGTGTGTGAATTTCTGTAAATTCTGCACCTCTGTACATATTCTGGGCTGTTTGTTTCTCACATAGTTCTGCTGATCCTACTTATTACCTTATTAATAAAGTAACTTCAATAAGGTACTTTGCCAGACACTGATAAGATGTTCAAACATTTTCAGTGGAGGAGGGACATGAAGGCCTTACCCATTTCCTAATGAATGAGATCATCAAGCTCCAGCAGCAAGTGAAGACAAAAGACGTGCAGCGCTGTGAGCTCCTGGCCAAGTCCCGCCAGCTGGAGGATGAGAGAAAGCAGCTAAAGCTGAACAAGATAGAACTGCTGACCTTCCAGGAGAGATACAACAAGATGAAGGAGGAGAGGAATAACTACAACGATGAGCTGGTTAAGGTGAAAGATGAGAACTACAATCTGGCCATGAGATATGCCCAGCTGAGTGACGAGAAGAGCATGGCTGTGATAAGGAGCCGGGACCTGCAGCTGGAGGTGAGACAAATGCTCTGGGCAGTAATGGAGGGTGCCCGTGGCATCTGGGAAAATGAGACCTCCTCTGACAGAAGAAAGACGTGGAGCTCTCATTTGCTTTGCTTATCCAGGTGATTGAAGGCATCACTGTACAGAAATGCCAACTGCAGTGAGGTGTATTAATGGCAGATAATGAATTAACAGAATAGAACGCAAATAAAAATAAAATGTAAAGCATAACTGCTTGCTAAAAACATAATTTTAGCTTTTTTAGGCTCAGTGATATCTTGGTACAGTTATCCAGCAGCACTACAGCTGGTTACATTTGGAAAGATATCCTGAATTTTCTCCTGTTTTTCCTGATCCAAATAGTCCGTGTGCAAAAACACAGTGTGTGGTCAGCCTCTTAAGTGCTCATTCTGTTTCATATCTCTGTATTTATTGGAGGATTGAGAATGTGCCACTTTTTCTTAGTCCAGGTATTCTAAAATTTCACAACCAGCCCATATGAGTTGTAGCTGGCAAGTTGCAGGTTTGTACTTGAGACTTCACCAGTTCAGTTGTGGACATTCAGCACCCAATTATCAACCTCTCATTAGCATTCGCAGTTTAAACTGTTTTTCACCTGGAAGTGAGCGTTTTTTCAGAGCACTAAATGTCAGAGCTAGGGAGGATTCCTTTCCTCTCTTCTTTCTCCTTTTCACTGCTCCCTGGCTGCTCTAGATTGACCAGCTGAAGCATCGCTTGAACAAGGTGGAAGAGGAGTGCAAGCTGGAGAGGAACCAGTCTTTGAAGCTGAAAAATGATATTGAAAACCGACCCAAAAAGGAACAGGTTCTGGAGCTGGAGAGGGAAAATGAGATGATGAAGACAAAGATCCAGGAGTTACAGTCCATCATTCAGGTATAAAAGCAGATTGCTGGCTTTAAAATCCAAACTCACACATGCTCCAGTTACAGTGCAGGAGGTGTGGGCTGAAACCTCTGCCTGCAAAGCTGCAACCAGCAGAAGTGCAAAGTTTGGACAGACAGAAGGCTGCTTGTACAGCTCCCAGCCTGGAGTGCTCCCTGTACAGACACATGCATGAGGAGGAGTTCTACAAAAACAGTCCTCTAAAAAAATCAAATGTACATGAGAAATTGGCTCTTCCAAGAGTGCAGTGTTTAATTGCTGAACGTTGTACCAGCCTGTCACTACAAATCTGTGTTAAACAGAAATTTCTGACAGTGGCTCTGTGTACCCTGTGTTAGGCTGTTGTCATATCTTTGCCAAAAGGTTTTAATGAAGCAGAGGATGATAAAGGTTCCTGTTCTTGAGTGGTCAGTAAGCATCAGAGTGCCCTGCAAAACCCTGCTGTAACCTGCACAGGGAGCTTCACCAACCTGTGTTTGGGCAGGTAGGGAAAACACTTGATGTGCAGCACATTTAGGAGTGAAGAACTTAGCCAAATATTGGGATATAAGTGAGATTACTTAGCACTTTGTTAGAAAAGGCTTGTGGCATTTTACAATGACACTTAAAAATTATCAATAGAAGGCCTTTCAGAAATGGCTGTAGCCTCTAGCACTGCCTAACAATTCTTAGTTCTAACACAAATCCAATTCACATGTTGAAAAAGAGTGTAGGATAGAAGATGCCAGGAGTTCTGGTCCATGTAGGTCTCTTATGTTGATTGAAATGGTCTTACAGCACTTAAAGAAACAGAGAAATAGCTAAAAATAGGATTTACATTCTCCTAAGTGAATGTATAAATAAACTCAAACCAGTTTGCTTTAGAAATGCTTAGGTATGCTTAGAAATACTGGTTAACCTAAATGTCCCTGAAATCTCCAACTCAGTCTAGGTATTTCAAAAATAAATACACATATTCCTTGCTAGCATTTTATGGTTTTTTCATCTTCCATTTATGGTTAATTTTGGATGGCAATTATGTGTTGGAACCTGCTTTAGTAATCTTGTTAATTTTAAATCTGCAAGAAATTATATTCCTGGACGGTGTAGAAAATGAAGCAGTGGTACAAGGTACTCCAGGCATGTTTAATATTCTCTGAGCACAGCCCTGCAAAGCCTGTGCATGCCTTAAAAATTCTCCTGAATATTTTCTTAGGCCCTGCTCTTTTGAAAAGGGTGATTTTTGTGCTCAGTGAGAGCTGATTAATAGAAAAGAGTTTTGAGTGCAGGGCTTGGAGTGAAGAATTGTCACTGCATCCAAACTGGATCAAATTATAGCCAGTACAATAGACCAGTAAAACACTTCCTTCATCAGACTATTCTGACAGCAAGACAGATTTTATTCATCTTTTCTGACACTGCTTTAAAATATGAACAAATGTCCATCTCTTCTCCTGCTTTCCCATTGCAGTACCTTGCTCATTTGCTATTCCTCTTGCTTGTTACTGTCTCTGATACTTCTCTCCCTGCAAAACTATTTTCTGTTTCCCTAGCCTGGCTCTAAAAAATGTCTTTCCTCAGGCTGACAAGAGGGGTCTGCCAGATTCAGACAAAGCCATTTTGGATATTCTGGAGCACGACCGTAAGGAGGCACTGGAGGATCGTCACGAGCTGGTCAACAAGATCTTTAATCTGCAAGAGGAGATTCGTCATGTGGAGGACTTGAGAGACAAGGTAAGGAATGGAAGGGTAGAGAGGTGGAATATCTCAGGCTGGTGCCCAAAATGCCTCTGAGAGCAGTGGTGGTTAACAGTGTGTCATTTCCAGTATCTTGAGGAGAAAGAAGATTTGGAGTTAAAGTGCTCAACGCTAGGAAAAGACTGTGAGATGTACAAGCACCGCATGAACACTGTGATGATACAGCTGGAAGAGGTGGAAAAGGAGCGGGACCAGGTATCTCACAGTTAAAGTAGGGGAAAATCAATAGCAAAAGCCTCTATCTGCTCTGTGTCACTTTGGGGAATTGTAGGTAATTGGGCCCAAAATACCATTATAAAATAAGCAGTTAAAAGAATTACTTGTTGGGATTTGCATTATGGTAATTAAACGCAGGGTAATATTGGGTTGTTTCCACAGTGTAGCATCTGGCAGGCAGGACCAGGATCTTCAGAGCAGCTCCTGCAAGGCTTTAGGTCACTGTCAAGTCACCCCTTTTGCACTCCAGGACATTTTCCCACCAAGCCAAAGGGAGCTGTAAATGAACCACCCTCATCATCATAATTTTTAATGGTGCTACTGTGACTGTGGCACATCCTGGTCCTGATTGCTGTGTTAATGGGTGACTGGGTACCCCTTCTGAGGTCCCCTTTGCCAACACCTTACAAACAAAAGCAGCAGGAGGGGGCTCTGCTGCCCAGGTGCCTGAGAGGATTCCTGCCCCGCTGCAGGCGTTCCGCTCGCGCGACGAGGCTCAGACCCACTACTCCCACTGCCTGATTGAGAAGGATAAATACAGGAAGCAGATCCGGGAGCTGGAGGAGAGGAATGATGAGCTGCGGATCGAGGTGGTGCGGAAGGAAGCGTGCATCGTCAACCTGGAGTGCAAACTCCGGCGCCTCTCCAAGGACAGCAACTTCCTCGACCAGGTACGGCTGAGCAAGACAGACGTCAGCTCTTTCGTTAAGGCTTGCTTTTGGAAACATTTTGGTCTGGAAGGGAGAGGGGACTTTTCTAATTCTTTCCATGAATTAACTGAAAAAATTCATTTTCATGAATTAACTGAAAAAAGGAATGACTGAGGGAGCTGGGGGTGTTTAGCCTGGAGAAAAGGAGACTCAGAGGTGACCTTGTCACTCCCTACAGCTCCCTGAAAGGTGGCTGTAGTCAGGTGGGGGTCGGTCTCTTTCTCCAGGCAGCAACTGACAGAACCAGAGGACACAGTCTCAAGCTGCATCAAGGGAAATGCAGGTTGGATATTAGGAAAAACTTTTTCATTGAAAGAGTGATAAAGTTCTGGAATAGCCTGCCCAAGGAGGTGGTAGAGTCACCATCCCTGGATGTGTTTAAAAAAAGATTGGATGTGGCACTGGGTGTCATGGTTTAGTTGAGGTGTTAGGGCTGGGTTGGACTCAATGGTCTTGAAGGTCTCTTCCAACCTAGTCATTCTGTGAATTCTGTGAAATAATCTCCTCCTACTAAATGTCAGTGTTATGAATTCTTTGCTATAGTGTTTTTCAAGTTGTCTGTCATTCACATGGCTTCCCAGAGGCTGCCGTTCTACAGCTTGACTTTAAATGGAAGGGGGAAAATGCAGAAAAACAATTATTTTCTACACAGGGGTAAAAACTAGAAGTATTTTTTAGGAACATGAGTAAAAAAGAACTCAGTCTGTGAACAGAAATCCCCACAAATCTCAGCCCAAATCTCCAGAGTCTGGAGCCACATTCTACATGAGCTTCTGAAGCACTGGAGTTGCAATCAGATTACTCTAAAGGAAGGTCATGAGTTGTACCAAACTGGTCTCAGAAATAAAGTGTTCCCTTGTGATCTTTAGAGTTTGCCACGGAACCTTCCCATTACCGTTATCTCCCAGGCCTTTGGGACTCCTGGCCCAAAAGCCAACGGTCAGGAAGCCGATGACTCCTCCACTTCTGAGGACTCTCCAGAAGACAACAAATTCTTCTTGCCTGATCAAGTTCGTCTCAAGAGAAGAGTGAACCTAAAGGGGATCCAGGTGTGTCTGAATCTGAGGCTGGAATAACACAGAGCAGGGACTTTTAGAACTGTCAGACATAACACACGTTGTGGCTGTGCCTCTGGAACTGCTCTAAAGATAAGAATAGATCTGTGTCTGATAGTGAGCTGTCAGTTTTTGCCCTGTGGTGATTTGCATCTTGAGGAGCAGATCTAATCAGGCTTCATAGACTGTTTTCTGTCCCTTCTCCCCATTTTCTGTTTTCTTCTCGCTTCTGTTGTTCATTTATATTCTTGGAGCGTTGTCAATAAATTGATTCTTTGCCTCCTTAACATTAGTGGAAAAAAAAATGACATAATGCCTGAGGTCCAACACATACTGAAGGTGAAAAACGAAGCGTTGGTAGAAAAGCTCTCAGCAGCTGGAAGGAAAGATAGAAAGAAATGGACACAATCTAGACCAAAATTAACTATCTAATTTAGAATTAAATTATGGCAATTTCCTCACCCCTAACAGGAAGGGGGTAGCATGAGTTAGGTTCATGCTTTCCCTGACTAGCTGCATTCACATGGCTATTATCTGATGCTGGACTCATGAACTGTAAAAAAAACCCACAAAAATCTAACATTCAGGCTTTTGAGGTTCTCTTTCCTTTCATCTGCACTTGAATTCTCCCTGCCCTTCATAACCTTTCTGAGCTCTGACTGTCGTTATTACTTATGGCAATAGAGCTGCATTTTTCACATTGCACACTCCAAAAGGATGCCTGTTGTATTAACAGCTGCCTGAAACCAGTCCCAAGGCACCCACTTCACCTTTTGTCTCTTTTTTGCTTCAGCAGAATCTGGAAATTGCAATGCATTTGGGCCAGCAATTCAAAAGTAGTCAGGTAGCTCACCCTCCATCACTGCTGTTGTATTTAGATACCTAAATATCTTCTAAATTTTGGGTCCTGTTGTTTAAAGGAGGGCAAATATATTACAACATAACAGTGAAAAAAGGTGGTGAAAATATCTGGTTTACAGTGTGTGGTAAATATTCTGCATTTATGCTGATTTTTGTCCTCTTTCTTTTAGATAAGTCCAAGAGCTAAATCTCCTGTCAACATGAACAAAACATCAGAGTTTCAAGGTCAGAAAGAGCACCCATGTCCTTATTCCTTTTCCATTGCTTTGTCTCTTTCACTTAATCTCTTTAAGTTGTTTTAACAAATATACCAACTAGGGAAATTCTTAACTAAGTCCAAGTCAGTAAAAAAAAAAAAAAAAACCACCAACATTTCTCTCACAGTTACAAATGGAATGATTAAAAGCGGTAAGGTGTTCTAGTACATTGTCCTCTCCATCCAAAGGTACCTCCCCAGGCACACAATGTGCATCCCATAGCTTACCTAAATTTTCTGTTTACTCAGTTTTCCATTTGGTTTACAAAAGTTGTAAAGTCATTTGTGTAACATCAGTACTAAAAATCATTATACCATTTTCTTTTTGCTGTTGGAAAAATCATTCAAGCTGAAAAGGCCTTAATCTAGTGATTATCTAATGAGTTCCTTTGTCCTTCAGCAAGAGGGAATTAATTTTAAATCTAAAGCATTGTAAAGGCTGGGAGAGGGGGATTGACCCGTGCCCCAGCCAGCTGCCAAGTTACCAAATTTGTTGCTGTACACTCATGTTTGAGCTACTCCTAATTCCTCTTGTTTGTGTAACACTACCCCTGAAACACCAAACACCATCAGAGGCAGCACTTCCTTCAATAGTTGTGTGTGGATAAAATATCCTGGGAAACACAGCTCCTGCTCCAAGGTATTCCATGTGAAACAGCAGCTTTGCTGTCAGGCAGTCTGCAACATTAGTACCAACCAGAGGTGCTGAGGAAGAAAAGGAGTCCACATTCACTCTGTGTTACCTGGGACTGCTGAGGGATTTCAGGCTTCTTGATCCTTGTTGTAAATTTTTTATTGTAAAAAAGTGTAATTCAATGAGCCAACCTTGCAGATCGCCAGATTCAGGTTGTTAAATGAAAACATAAATTAATGAAACAATTAGTCTTTAATTTGTCAAAAAGCATTCACAGATCTATTAAAAACACCCAGGACAGAACTGAGAGACCAAGTGGGCAGGAGTCTGTGCAGAGGGTGGGAGTTTCTGTGCTTTGCTGGGAACTGCTGGGGAATGGGAGCCAGAGCTGCAGGGCAGGAGCGTGTCCAGGCCCCTGGGCAGTACAAGACCAGCTGAAATGGAAAGAGAACATAAGTGCAGTGGCACATCTGTGAAAAGCTCTGCATGGGAAGTGCTCTGACATGCTTCTCTCTGGTGTGTTTCCTCTGTGTGCTTCCCTTGTCCCCGTGAGTGCAGCAGTCAGAGCACAGGACGAAGACGGGGCCGAGGGCAGCACCGGCCGCACGGACACGAGCTCCTCTGTGTCCATCAGCAACTCCATCAGCAGCTGTGAAGTCACCAAAATTGTAAGGATGCCCCTTGCCTGTCTACAGCCATCTCTCCTAATGTGGTTCAGAGCTTGCACAACTCAGCATTAGCACTTCCCCAGCATCCCATCTGTGATCCCATTCAAGGCCCTCGTCAGAAGCTCCCTTAATCCTTTTACCAGCATTTTGTTAGAACTATGCTATTAGCCTTTCCCAAAATCACAGAATTGGTTTATGTTTATTTAAAGATATTTCAAAAGTATTTATGACCTCTTGCTGTCTCCTTATGCCATTTAACATTTACTGTTAGAAGAAAGAGATTTGTTTTAAAAGCTGCTTTGTAACTTATCTGAGAAAATTTTAAGGGTTTTTTGAGTTCTATAATGCTTTTCCTGAGTATAAGTAACAGAGAGTGAGGAAAGGGGTGCAGATCACAGTTGGAAATTTCTGCATACCATAGTCAAACCATTTCTTCCCTGCTTGCTGTATCCCCATAATCTTCCAAGGTAGATATTCCATTATACATATGTGAGCACTGACACAGCAGGACAGGCAGATAGAGAGAGTGCTCTTGCAGAGTGTTAATAACAAAGAACAAAACATCTTTCTAGAACACTGTAAAAAATGCTGCCCCCAGGAAATTAAAATTATACTCAAGAATAGCCAGGAAAGAACTTGCTGTCACTCGTAATAAGCTTAGCTAGGTTAGGAATATTTTTTGGAATATCTGTTGGATGTTTAGATGACTTATACTGTTTTCCCTCTAGTGCAATTCAAGGTTTAGTTTCCAGTGCACTGGAAGATTAATTATTTAATATATGGAGATCTGTATTTTTCTTCCTCATTCCAACTATATATATATTTATATAAGTACACATACTGCTTTTCATCCCCCTCCTCCTATGTCAGCTGTGTCAAACACAAAAGTAAAGTTACAATGGCTCAGTTCATCAGGCAGTTATGTGGTCACGGGAGAAGGTGCAGTGCCAGCACACAAGCTGTGCATTGTGCTAAAAAACTGGGATATATGAGTGCTCTTGGATTCTGCACAGCTAGAATCAACTTCTTTTTCTGTGTGTGCTTCTCAGTGCAGCGTACAGCCAGTGCAGAGCACCATTGCTAAGGCTGCTGTGGGTTAGAAGTGAGAGCACATTCCAGCCAGATAACCTCTCTGACACCTTTTGGTTTCTTGTTCAAAGCAAACCCTGCGAAATCGCAATGACAGCATCATGTCCACCACCCCTGAGCCCCCCGGGAACGATTCCATCGTGCGGCGCTGCAAGGAGGACACCCCCAACTGCAGGTGGGTCACACCTGGGGACACCTGCCCTGAGCCTGCTGCCACAAGGACAAGGGACAAGGGGCTGTAGAGGTCTTCGTGTCTGCCTCTAGTTGAAGAGCCTCTATAAGGCATAGGGTTAACTCAAACTTCTCCAGGCTCAGCCCTGCATCCCACATTTTGTCCAGAGCACTCAGGAGTGTCTGACAGTTCAGCTGGGATGAATGGCACAGTGATTGCACTGCAGCACTGACTGTAAGGGACACAAACACAAACAGGACTGGAACAGCTTGGCACTGATGCTCCTGAGAGAGTGCTCTCTCTGCTTTTGTACTCTGATCCAGCTTCAGTTTCTGCCCCTCAGCTCCATGCTGCTCACGTGTCCCTGTTCTCTTCCCCTCTCTCAAAGCCCCTCCTTTGCTCTGTAACCTGCTGAAGTAGAGCAGAGCTCTTTGCATGTCTGTGAGGAGTGGAGGGGAGAAGCAGAAGGAGGAGCTGGTTTTTGTGAGTCTCAAGGTCTGTTTCTCAGCAGAGAAGGGAGGGGAGAGAGGCTTTGCCCTTGGCTTCACCTTCTGCTGCAGCTTCCACTTCTGTCGGGTCAGGGCCCCTGGAGTTCCCCTGGCAGTGAAATCACATCAGCTGGTGAGTGGGAAGTTGGTGGCAGGAAGGAGAGAGACCTTTCCAGCCTCACAGTTCCCTAAAGGGTACTGACCCCTTTTCTAAAAGGTTTTTTGCAATGTAATACTCAGACATGCTGTGTTGGTGTGGTGTCAATAGCATCAGTATCTGCATCAGAAATACCAGGAGACAAAAATACATTCCCTAAAGGTAGCAAGCAGAAGGAGAAGCAAACAGAGCAGAACAATTTAGAAGAAAGCAATATATGTGGAGGGTTTAGATATTTTTTAGATCTGTTTTTAATATCAAGTCTTCATTAGAACTTTATTCAGATTTTTATGGTTTTCAAAACAATCTGATCTTGGGCAGACTGCCACTTCTGCCTCTCTCTCTGGACAGCTTTGCAAGACAGCTTTCCACTGAGGGCATGCTCAGCTGGTTCTCCCACATAATTTTCTAGGCTGTTGAGGGTTTAAGCAGTGTTTATTTTAGTTTCCCTTAGCTTCTCCTTCATTGTCCTCCAAGTCCCTTTTTAAAGTGTGTTGTATCAATTCAAGATGGAGAAAAGGGTTTTTTTATTAATGATTTGAATGTTTAATGCTTCAGGTGCTTGAGAAGCCTTTGGCATGCCTGAACTTTTCAGTATTTGCAGTGTATTACAGAACACAGTAGAGATTACATGGAAATTATTCATCCTGTGGACTCATTTCACTGTAACTCTGACTGTATTCTGTTCCATGTGTTAAGGCATTGGAAGACTGAGTTGTTCTGAAATCTGAATTTTCCCCTCATCTTAGATGTTCTTCATGTGCAAAGAACAGGTTTGGAACAAGGTCTGAATGTGGGCTTACTTTGTTGAGCTGATAATCACTAAAGTAATCAAGTATCTCAAGAGCTTGCCCAAAAGTTCACTGTAGTTTATAACTTTATAATTAGCATGATAAATTTTTGGAACTTATTTGTGAACATAATCCAGAATAATTGCTGTTTGCAAGCCAAGTTGCAGGTTTCACAGTTCATCTCTTCTTAATTTGTGTGAAAAAAAAAAGGTGAGATCATCATTTAATGTAGGAAAAGGTACATTATTTCCTTGCTTATGCATGGTGTAAAAATAGCTGATTCTCTGCAGCCTGGCTGTAAAAATTCACCCTTCAGCTGAAGCCAAATATGAGGAATATCAGCTCCACAGGAGACCTACAAATCATTTTGAATGGGGAAAACAACGAGCTGTTATTTAAACAGCTTTGCAACCAAAGGACATGTTCTAATGAAGTCCTTCTAGTGAGGCTGAGAGATCACTCCCTTGGCTGGACAGCCCCAATACCCCTGTAAGAGCAAAACTTTAGTGAATTTAGAGTGGCTTTAAGGCCAGCCAACCTAGTCACCTTTGCAGGAGTGGCTGTGTCACTGAGAGCTGGGCTGGGACCAGAGCTGTGGCAGCTCCTGTGCAAAAGCCTGGAGCACTTTGCCATTCTGCACTGCAGGTACCTGAGTAGCCATGCCAGGTACCCCGAAACTGCTATAAAATGCTTCAAGTACTTTAAATCAAGCAGATAAATTACTCCTCTTCTGCTGCACCTCAGTAACTTCCCTTGCATTCACTCTGTCCATCAGTGAACTTCTGGCTTTTTGCTCTGTTGTGGAAAGCCCCCATGGTGCAGTGCATGCAGAGCAGGCATGGTGCAGCCCTTTATCTCCCTGCTGAACCACGTGTGGTGTGACTCACACACCAGACCATCAGTCAGCAGCTTCCTTTTGTCCTCAGCAAAATCTTCATTCCCTCACTGCTGTTGGCAGTTCTTCCTTCTGAACCTTCTTGCTGCTTCACATGCTTCCCATGCTGGCTGACACATGTTGTCTCCTGCCCTTTTCTGTATCTTCCCTGGACCCTCAAGGATGTTACTTGCTTATTTTTTTGCAGTTGCACCATTTGATGCAGCCCCTCCAAAATCTGCCTTTTTCACAGAAGTTGCTCCTTTCAGAACTTAATGAAATCTACCAAAACTGGAACTCTGCTAAAAGCTTGAAAGTGTTCAGCTTTCTCTCTCTTCCATTATCTCATGCTTTATTTTTAATTCCAGCCTGGTTGAAGAGGACAATGACAGTTTTGGATGTGATGCTTTGGAGCTGGATGGTAAGCAAGAGGATATCATGTATAATTGAAATATGAGCTAATATGTGATCAGCTCCCCAGCTACAGAGCCTGTCAGATAACCAGCCCTCTCTGAGTAGATGGGACACAGCCTGTGAGTAAATCAAGAAAACAAAGGGTCGGCCAGTGGTGAGAAGGGGAAAGCAGTCATTCCTGAAGAATTAAGAGGAAAAAGGGTTAGCTTTGTTACCATGACGGTGGTCAAACACTGGAACAGGGTTGCCCAGAGAGTTTTAGCCAAACTCTTCGTCCTTGGAGATATCAAAACCCAGCTGGACAAAGTCCTGAGCAATCTCCTTGAGCTGACCCTGCATTGACCTTTGACTAGACAGTCTCCGGAGGTCCCTTCCCACTTTCTGTTCTACGAGAGTGGCATTCCTTGTGCCAAGTCCTGTGGATGGGAATCATACCTCTGCATGAAGAATTTCCTACTTCAGCTTTGCTGGGATCAATTAAAATTCATTTTGTCCTTTTCCATCCTTGTCACTTTATCTAGGACTCATTGTCATTCTTGTTACTCTTTTCCAGATGACAGTCACGACAGGCATTCACATGGAGCTCCTTCGGTGCACTCTTCCTCTTCTTCTCATCACTCAGAAGGCCTGGATGCCTATGAGCTTGAGCATGTCAATTCCATATTTAGAAAGTTCTCTCTGGAAAGGTATTTGAGATGCCAGTTTACTTACCTTAGAGACTGAGAGGGAAGGATGCTGTGGTAGAAATTCTATTTATTTATTAATTGCTGAAGTTATAACAGCAGGAGTGATTATGGTGGCAACAGTATAATGCTATCTTGGAGCCCTTTCATGTCCTGTAAACCCATGAAGGTCATCCTAAAAATTCAAAAACTTCAAGGCAGACAAAATGTTCTAAAGGCTTCAATTTCTCCTTGTGATCTTGCTATCTTGCTGCAAGAGCTTCTGAGTGGAGAGCTGTCATACACTGAGTTTCCAGAGATGCACTGGGAGCAGTCCAGATGCTCTTCTCCAGAACTTGCAGTAACGAGGAGGATTTCTATTAGAGTCCTGAGATCCTAGTGCTTGATAATGCTAAAAGTTTCTTTGCATATCTCTCATTTCTCATGCATGCATTTAACTCAGAGAGAGATAACCAATTGTCCCTTCCTCTCACTGGCACAGACCCTTCCGTCCCTCTGTCACGTCTGTGGGCCGCATCAGGAGCTCGTGTCACACCATCCAGCGCGTGACGCTCAACGGGGACAGCCTCAACTCTGAGATCACCCTGCTTGGGGGCAATGACAAAGGCAGCTTCGTCAGCTCTGTCAAGTCAGGCTCCCTTGCAGAGAAAGCTGGCCTTCGGGAGGGACACCAGATCCTCCTGGTGAGCACGAATTTGTCACCAAGCAGCCCTGGGTGGCTGTCCACCCACCTGTGCTGTCCCTGGCATCCCATGAGCACAAGTTCAACAGTGCTTCTGCCAAGTTTCTCTTTATTTACTTTTCCCTCCGTTGCCAATGTTCCCAAACCATTTTCCTGTTCAAATGCCTCCAAGAGGGAAAAAACACCCCCCACAATTTATATTCCTGCACTTCTTACTCCCAGGGAAGCCTGGGATTGTCCAAGTGCTACAGTTCCATTGACTGCTAGCATTCCTAATTTGAGAGAAAAAGAATTATAAAATTAGGACATAATCTACACTCTAATAACAAAGCGTCTGCATTGTTTAATAAGAAAAAGATCATGGCACTTTTAAAAAATTGTTTAATTGACACACAGATTGAACTTGCACTAGAGAGTAATATTTCTTTCATATCTAGTTGGAGGGCTGCATTAAAGGGGAAAATCAAAGTGTTCCTTTGGATACTTGCACAAAGGAAGAAGTTCACTGGACAATTCAGAGGTGCAGTGGTCCAGTTACACTCCAGTATAAATCAAATCATGAAGGTAAGACCAAAAGTATTTCTTATCTCAAGTAGTCCCAGGGCTTTTACAGCAACTTGTCTGGAAGACAGTGACAGGACCAGCATATCCTTTGCATTGGGATAAATCTGGAGCATGCCACTGGTGTTAATTACAGCTCTTCTGTGGAACTGCTTCAGCTGTTAGCCTGGTGTCTGAGAAAAAAACCTGTGTTTGTCAACAGGATTCTGAAAAATGTACGTGGTGGCCAATAGCAACATGACTCATGAAACATGCTCAAGCTTATTTTTATGTACAGTTTTCTTCAATACAATGTGGCAAGCTGAATGATCTTTATCCAGCTGGTCGATTTAGCATTTACCTGATGGAGTTGCCCTGTTTATTACTTGTGGCTTTATCTTATCTTTAACAGCTGGAGTTCATGTGTGGCGAACAGGATTTGATTTTAGTGTTCATATTCTATAATGATAATTTCAGGTTATGGATCAAAAATTACATTCCAAAATCCATTCTTTACTGGTGTGTATAAATGGGCATTCATGTTTTTATGCTGGTTAGAGAATTTCAGCTGCGTAGATCACACAGGAAGTGATGCCTTTGATTTTCTTTGATGTTTTCAATTGTAGGAAAGACTATTGCAATTTTTTGAGCATCACTTAACTGCAGATAAAGCATGTTATAGATTCTGGGAGTGCCAATTAGAGCTAATAATAAGGAGAATAGCTTGTCATTAAAATTGGTGGCAGAACTCACACGGTACTTAGAGGGCAGAGCTATAGCTGTGTGTGTGTCTTTGCTGAGAAGTTCTCTGTTCCACAGGTCATGTGAGGAGTACTGACAATGAAGTTATCTAAAAGTAGCATTAAAATGAGAATATTCCCACAGAGCTGACAGCAGCAGCATGGGCTGTCCCTGAGTCAGTATCCCATCAGTGTCTCTGAGGTGCAGGCCCATGATCTCACTGGAGCTACTGCAAGCAGCACTCTGGAAGTACAAACCTCTCTCAGAGGAACCTCAGGAGTTTGGGCTGTGGCTTCTCCCAGGGGGAATGCAGCAGCAGCAGAGTGAGACCCTGCCTCACCCCTTCCCTCCCTGCTGCAGGGTACCGCAGGCTGCTGTCGGAGCTGGAGGAAGGGCTCATCACCTCGGGGGACTCATTTCACATCCGCCTGAACCTGAACATCTCCAGCCAGCTGGACTGCTGCTCCCTGTCAGTGAAATGTGATGAGATCGTCCACATTCTTGACACCATGTACCAGGGCAGGTGTGAGTGGCTGTGTGCCAGGGTGGATCCCTTCACTGACAGGGACCTGGAGATGGGGACCATTCCCAGCTATAGCAGGTGAGAGTGACACTGAGTGACCATTACTGACAGCAGGGATCTAGAAACAGGGAACGTAATTACTGCTGTGAGGAAAGAGGTGTCTGTGTCTTAAATTTTGAGATAAGGTCTGATGTTAGACTGTAGTATGAGTTATAAGACTCAAGAATGGAGATTCCAGATGTTACCTGAAAAAATGAAGTGGCTCGCTCAAAAAGTATCATATGCAAATATTCAATGGATATTCTTTAATCCTTAACTGTACTGCAGTTCTTTGTATTGTTTTGTTTCTGCCTTTACTGCATGGTTCAGTCAGTCCTCACTATTTCTATTTAATCTTTTCTGTAGGCACAGACCCGTTGCAATCCAGCAATATCTTGATCTGTGTGATTTCATCCTTTCTTTCAGAGCCCAGCAACTCCTTTTGGTGAAGCTGCAGCGGTTGATGCACAGAGGAAGCAAAGATGAGACAGAAAACTCCTACAACACCCTTCGGGCACTGCGGGTAAGTATCTACAAACAAAACCTCATACTCCCCTGCTACTGCTTTTTCATTTTTCATCATCATTTTACAGAAATTCCTGATTACACTCTCTGTAGGTTTTGATTGTGTCAGGCAATGGGCACCTTCTGTTTGCTTTAAATAATATTGTCCCTGGCAATGAACCCAGCTCTGGCTCACTATTAACCCTTCCAGCTAGGAGGGACTACACTTTAAAAGTCCAAACTCTGTTCTGTGTTTTAGTTGCTCTTCTCATGCCTCTCTTCCTATAAACATTTAATGCATCTTCATGTACACATGAGGAAAAAGCTGTGTCCTTGCAGTTAATAATCAGAATTACTTCTCTCCTATTGTGAATAAGCCTCTAAACCACGGAGTCTGTTGTCCCATTTTAGAAAGACCTGTCTCTTCCAGCCTGGATGCTGTGGAGAGAATTGGGATTATCAGGCCTTAGCACACAACAGCCCTTCTAATTTTTCCTTTTCCATCACGAAAAGCAATTTCATTTTTCTTTCTTTAGACCCCAAAATTCCATTTTTACATAATTAAAACTGCCTTCCTGGTGTATTAGTTACCATAAGTTATTTTTAGAGTCTGGGAGACATTCATACTTCTAAGTTTTGCAGAGACAGGTAGACAGTGCTTGTGCTTGATTTCAGTCAAGGTTAAGTGTCACACATTCCTTCTGTGCTCACGGCCCCACTGGTCAAAGGGACAGAGAGGCAGAGGTGCTTGTGAGAGCAAAAGCTGTGCATGCTCTTCTTGGTGCAGAAATTATCTCTTTCTTAGGTGTGGAGAACAGTCTGTGAACAAAGGAATGTGAAGAGCAGTGAAAAAGCAGTGTTTGTCAGCACAGGCCATGCTGTGTCCACTGTTTGTTTAGAACATTGCATTTGGGATAGGTATCAATCACTATCCCTTTTATTGGAAATAGAAAATATCTGGTTTGGCTTCTTTTGTTTCTCAAATGTTATGATTAAAAAAAAAAATACAAAAAAGAGCCAGGGGGAGAAAAACTCCAGTGTTATTTTTTACTAGAATACATTGCAGCCAGAGGAGCCTGCCCTGCAGAACGACCCAAAAACCAGCCCTCGCCTATCCAGAGCAAGCTTCCTTTTGGGCCAGATTTTACAGGTAATAAACTTCAAATCCTCAGTGCAATGTCTGAAATAGTGGATCTGAACAGTAGATATTCTCAGGCTGTCCTAATTCGCCCAGAAATCCCAGCTCAGGTCTAGAAGTTGTATTGGAATTTATTCCTATCAAAAAGAGATTTAATGCATAAAGAAGGATGGGTTGTGTTTTCTGTTGTGATGTGGGGTGTTTGTTTTTAAGGGCATGGCTTCCATTACAGATGTGCCTTGAGGAATCCCACACATCTGCCATCAGAAGCTGAAATGTGTTTGTTTGTACCATGAGGACAAATCCAATGGGCTGGAGCAAATCTCCAAGTCTCTGAGATAGGGCTCCAGCAGAAAATAGTCCTTTAATTGTGAGCCAGTGACTCTGAGCATGACAGAGGCTGTGTGGTGAAAGATAAAGCCTTGTGAAGGAAGGTGGTTGGGAAAGGTTAGCAAATACACAGGAGGAGGAGTTAATGTTTGGATAGAGGAATAGGTGGGTGGATGAGGAAGGAAAGCATGAAGCCTATTTCTCACGTAAAATTTCTGTAGAAAGATGCCATTTGGGAACTGTTAAGTCTCTCTGGTACAGCAAAGAAAAGGCAGTTTGGGTATAGCCTGTGATACATTTGTGCACATACTCTGGGCATGATGTACACATCAGTGCTTGTACTGGTGATAGCAGGGAGCTTTGTGAAGGGAAAACATGCCTCTTAAGAGCAGAGAACAAAACAACAAATCCCAAAGGGGATTAACACAGGCTCTGAAGCAGATCTATGATATTTAAAGAGTCTTAGAACTCAGTCCACAGATCCATGGAGTCCTGTCTTTGATAGACTCAGGTGCTTCAGATCTCATAGGTGACAACTGATGAACACACGGGAGGGTAAATAATGCAAGAAATGAGGCTCAAATCCCCTTTTTTTTTTTTTTTGTTCACCTTTTTAGTTTGTCAGCAGGTCTGAGAACAAATACAAACGAATGAACAGCAACGAGCGGGTCCGCATCGTCACGGGCTGGCCCTCGGGCCTGGCACTGAGCTCATCCGAGGGGAAGAAGCAGCTGCCTGATAAACTGGAAGGTACAAATCTAAAATAGCCTTAACACAGAAACCAGAGGGAGAAAAAGAAAAAGAAACTTTTTTCAGCACTGACAAAAAGGCCTACATAAACATCTACAGAACAGCATGGCTGTGAAATATATCACAGGTCTTGCATTTGTGCTCCACTCTGCAAAAGTTCAACAGCAATTGTGGCCAAAACTGGTTTTGCTAAAAGTGCTTGGGGCACTAAGCCTTCACAGGCAGCTTTAGGACACTGAAATGTCCTGTTTGGCCTCCAGTTCTTCCTAGGTGCTTTCTTGCCTTTTGCTCCAAAACATTTAACTTGGAGTAAGTCAAGCTAACAAGCAGAGAGTCTCCAAGCAAATGTTGTGTTGAAGAGGTTAGGAAATAACCTCTTGAAAACAAAAGGCAGTTGAATTATTTAGTATTAGATTGGACATCATAGTGCTGTGAGTATAGTAGACAACTCCAGTAAAAGGGAAGGAGGACCATTATGATTAACCGTGTCATTTCTGCTTCATGTGTGTCTCCTTTTTTCCTCCAAATATTAATTGAGAGGAACCCAGAGGATAAATGTCTTGTTCTTTGCTCAGATCTGGATTCTGAGGGTGAAATGGATAAGAAGCTCAGTCTGATCCCTTATAGCTTGGTGAGACCCATCCACTGCGAGCGCAGGCGCCCCGTGCTCTTCACCCCCACCATGCTGGCCAAGCCCTTGGTGCAGAAGCTTCTCAACTCTGGAGGTGCCCTGGAATTCAACATATGCAAGCCAGGTAATGGGATAAGAGAGGGCCATGACTGTCAGCCCTCAGTGTTGGAAATATGAACATATATATGCGTGCACACGTAGGGGAATGCACATGTGAGAGTTGCTTGAGGTACTTCAAGTCACATCAGAGTGATGTGTAGCTGTAAATCCTGCTTTTTGAGACTATCTGGGATATTTGAATGTTTTTGAGACAGCCAGTACACATGGTTATGAGATTCTGTGTCTATAAATATTATCCATGTGTATGCTGCGTGGTTGCTAGGCTGCCCCTCAGAGACTGAAATGCTGTGAGTGCTCTTTCTGTTTGCATACTGTTTGCATACTGCATATCTAGGCAATGTGAAATTTTGATTAATTTGTTTCTAGTATTTGCTATTATGAGGAATATCTTCCCTAGAGCGACTTTAGGTTTCTGTCTCATCCAAGCTGTGAAGATTGTGCATTTGATCTACTGGAAAGACTGATTTTCTTCCATGCTAAGTATTTACTATTAAAGCAGTACGCAGTGCCGTGATGGCTGCAGGGCAGGATTGTATACAACCCAGCATTAAACAGAGCTGACGTTTCATTTTTACACTAATATTGAATACCCACGGCATAGTATGCAGCCTTACAGTCATCCAGACAGAGAAACTGAGAAGTTAAGTATAATAATAAATATCCCCTGTCTTGCAACATAAAACAAAAGCTTTGATGTAGAGCTGCAATTCACAAGGGGGCTGGTATCATACATTGCAACCTAAGCCAAATTTTTTTTGAAACTTTAAACACAAATGTTGGAACACTAAATCCTTGTTTTAGGATCCTGTGCTGAAGAGACCACCTTTTTTTAGCACTTCTCAGCATCCTCCATCCCTGAACTGCTACTATATAACATTAGGTGCTGGAATTGTATTTACTGTTTTAATTTAATGCCTTCATAGTGTTGTAGTAATTGCCCAAGGACTCATTGGTGCAGGATATAGCTGAGATGCTCAGCTGTGATCAGATTAGGCTTTAATTGAATTCAATGGAAGAAATGAGGCAGCTGTTAAGACAATTCATTGCTCATCCTCCTTCCCTGAACCATCCTTACATCCCACATGAAGTACTACTGGATACTTTTCTACGTGTTCTGCTGCTGTAAATTTGATTCTGTGCCCATCCACATCTCTTCCTAGATATTGTAACAAAGGAAGAGTTCTTAAGGAAGCAAAGGACAGAGACTGTCATCTTCAGCAGAGAAAAGAATCTGAACACATACGAATGTATTGTACCTGCCAACGTCGAGGCTGTTGCTGCCAAGGTGCTCCCAGTGCTCTGTGTCCCTTCTCTGGGCTGTCTGTGAACCTCTCTGCAACGTCTTGGATAGCAGACTGACCAATTTACAGTTGCACGTTCTCTCTCCTGCCCTCCCTCAATCTCAGATTTTATTTATTCCCCCCAAATGGTTTTTATTTGTGCTCTTACTTTTCTTTCCCATCCTCAGCCATACCATTTTATATTCTCCCTCATTCCCTGTGATGACCCACATAGATGCAGCTAAATATTCTTTCATTTTCTGTGCTCCATCCTTTATTCATTTCCTTTTCATATCATAAGTATATATGAATACATGAGAGAGTAAGAGATACAAGGACCTAGACAAAGGGAAGAGAAGCCTGAAACCCAGACACAGGGGTGTACAGAACAAAGATAACAATGCCCAAGACAGAGATCTGATGGCAAGTAGAGTAGATTTGATGCACAGCATGGAAAAAAAGGAGAATTAAAGTGATGGTTTTTTGTCTCACAAGTAGTTGCAGTAGATGTTTTTTCTGAACAAAAAACAAGTCTGTGTGTTTATGTAAAACTGGTATTTTTCTATATGTAAAACTGGTATTTTATCATACTTTTCATCTTTAGAGCATTCCATTTCCATTTTAAACCTTTTTAGAAAGCTGTTAAGCTCAGCTGTTATTTGACTGACTAGTTTTAAATCAGTAGGAGGAGCTGGACTTTAAATGTATATTTGATTAAAAGGTTTTAAATCAGTACAATGGTAAATAAAGAGCCTTCCAAATGACCCCATAAGGGATAGATATCGTTATCTTGAGATTCCACAGCAGTGAATTTTCCTTTGTGACACTGTTATGACTTTGTTTTTAGAACAAGCATTGTCTCTTGGAAGCTGGAATAAGCTGCACAAAGGATTTAATCAAAGCCAAGATATATCCTATTGTTCTCTTTATAAGAGTCTCAGAGAAAAACATCAAGAGGTTCAGGTAACATGTCAAACCTTTTGCATATTTGATGTTCTGTCTTATTCAGTGAATAATTCTTGAGTCCATAATGCTCTCACTGAGAGAAATAAAGAACCTCATCCCTCTCCATCTGGTACTTCTGTGTGCACTATTTCCTCCCATGACTCCTCCCTGAAATCTTACAACTGGAGAAAGCAGGAATTCCCCAAATCTGGCACTCTTTCACTGTCACTGTGGCAATGAGCATTGTGGGAGGATGAGACCAAAGAAAATGTGGCTTTCTCCATGCTCAGCACTCCCACAGCATTTCTTAAGGTAACGTGAGCTGGAAGAGGAGAGCTTGTAAACACTTGCACTCTCCCTCCATTCAATCCTCCTAAATTGTTTCCCCATAGCAAATATTTCTCCTTGGGGGCAGCACGGAGGTAAGGGGATGGTAGACCTGGAGTAGCTGCATTCTTCACTGCTTTTATTGCTTGTAAGTAGTTAGGAGAAAATAAATTCTTGATGGGACAGCTGGGACTACAGGATTAACTTAAAATGCAAGACACTTATTTTTGGTCTGCTCATTTGGTACAGGAAACTGCTGCCGAAGCCGGAGGCTGAGGACGAGTTTTTACGGGTGTGCCGCCTGAAGGAGAAGGAGCTGGAAGCCCTGCCTTGCCTTTATGCCTCTGTGGAGGCAGAGGCGTGGAGCAGCATCGAGGATCTCATCCGCACGATCAAAGACAGGATCGGGGAAGAGCAGCGGAAAACCGTCTGGGTAGATGAAGATCAGCTATGAAAAGCCCAAAGTGACACGGAGCTCTTTGGTGAGAAAAGGACACACCCAGGTGGAGCAGGGGTTCACAGAATTCTCTGCTTCGGTGCTCAGAGCTCACTCCTGTTTCACCCTTGCTGGCAGGGCCCTTCCTGCTGGCAGGATGCATGTCTGGAATGGGACTGGAGCTGTGCTGGAGAGCCAGAGTCTCAGATGCTGGGATCCAGGCTGTGGGGCCACCACCACAATTTCTGATCCACAGGCACTTCTAAAGGGACAGCACCTGTTTAACAGATGAGGATAAAGATCTTGAGAGGGAGCTTGGGGTAATTTATTATGTTCAAAATATGGATCTCTTTTGTCTCATTGAAAACTTCTGATGAGACCAAATAAGTGGAGTCTGAAAGGGATAAGGCAAGGGGATTGGGCTCCAGGATGTGGAATTGAGATGTGCCCCACACCCTCCTGAGGTGAGATTCTGAACATACCCAGCTGAGGAAGCTGAAGGCTGGTTGGGAACAGCAGCAACACAACTGCTGATGGCCAGAGCAGCTCTGTAGCCCTGGTTCTCCACAGCCATTTTAATCAAAAGAGAAGAAAATAGCTATTCTTCCTGGCATTAACTAAAATGAAAACTTTCTCTTCCTTTTGAAACCCCAGTTTTATTTAACAGTTTTGCAGGTTTCCTTTGTAGTCCTGGTGCTTACAGGAAAACAGACTTCACTGTCCCAGTGGCACATCAGATCTTTCCACGTCTGCCAACGTTTCATTTAGTTTATCCCTGCCTCTGCATCATATTCATTTGTACATCTCTCAGTTTTTAACATTTTTTTACTCATGGAAAATACTACGGTGCCTTCTCCGGACAACAGGTTTCTCTGTTTCTTCCCTGAAATATTTCTCTACAACATCATTGCCTGCCAACATGCCTGCTCTCGACAGGAGGGACTATTCTGAGAAGAAGAAAAGGAGAATTTCATAAGCCAGTAATTGGTGTGAACCACTCAGTCCTTGACCTGTGTGCCGTGACTGACAGCGAGGAGCCTGGCGAGCACCACGCTGTGCTGTGGCCAAGTGGGATAATGCTTCCAGAAGTGTGTGTAGGGCTGAGGAGACCATGTCCCATTTTCAAGAGCACTTAAGTCCTCAGAGAGTTGAAGTTCCACTGCTCATGAGTGTGACTTAGACTCCTAAATCTCTTCAGTCTTTGAAATCTTTCCTCTCGACATTAGATGCTGTACTGAGATTGCCAAATTGATCCAATAAAACTGACCTGATAATAATGACTTGTGCAATTGCTGATCTGAAATGCAATAAAAATTGACCTACAGATGAAGAGTGGTCCATCCCATTGTCCTTAGATCCTTCATTTCTTGCCATATCCCTCCCTTTTAAGATGCATTTAATAACAAATTTCCTTTCCTTCTGCATTCATCCCCAGTCCCCCATCTTGGTGCTGGAGGCTGATGTACAGCAGCAGGAAATACAAAATACAATCGTAATCAAAACAGAACATCTGGCCTGGTTGCCTTCACTAGATTAGCTGCTCCCTTGTCTTTGCAACAAACTTCTGTTGTGGGTGTCTCTCAGGTAGACTGGGTCAGCTCATGTTGGCTTGTGGGATTGTGCTTTTCTTTTATGCTTTTTTTTTCTTTTATACTCTTTTATGCACATCATTTTTTAACTAATGGACTCTTCGAGAAATAATTTATGTCACTTTACATCTAATTGCTGCTGCTGTGTTTCTCAAGTTATTAATGTTTGAAAGAATGTTCATAGCTAGCACTTCTCAGAGAATAGCTCTTTACCTGCCCAGTGCCATCTGCTTGGACTGTGCAAGCAGGGGGATACTTCCATGTACAATCTCTTTACAAAAAGGACAGGCTGCACACACAGTTTGCAACTCCCTCCAGGGCAAAGAATAACAACCAGTTGGGGTATATACAGAACAAATTGGATGATTCTTCAGAGATCCTCTGTAGCTCAAGCAGAAATAAGAAAGCATCAGTTGGAAGAACTAAGCCTTCCAGGAGCATTTTGCATTCATTCCTAATGTCCTGATAATGCAACCCTGTGTAACAGCTGCCTGTGGTTTGTTCCTGCCCCTCTTGTGAAAGCTTTTGAGTCCGCAGCTGAGCAATGGGAGGGACTGCAGGAACATTTCTCAGCTGCTTCAGCAAAAAGTTCATCCAGGTCAGCATCAGATGCCTCCAGGAGCCACCAGCTGCCTGCTCACCGGCCAGCGCGCGGAGGACGTCCATGTGCCACTGGCTGTGCCACAGGGATCACCACCATCTGCTGGAATGGCTGCAACAGATGGCAGGTGGGGCAGAGGGGAGGGACTGTCTCAGAATGCCGTGCTTGTTTCTGCAGTGATCTCCTCTCCCCACAGCTTTATGTCTCTTTCCGTGGACAAAGCTGCAGATGTGATTTGTCCCACTCCACTTTTGGCACAGCAAAGGCATATGCCAAACTCTGGAGGAGGTTCCTTTGCAGTGAGCAGAGATACACCTCTGTTGTATCTGTTTCTCTGACACTCTGGAGATGGCTATCTAAGGGTGAGATGAATTGCCCTCTGAACTATCTGGGGTTTTCATAGGCTACAGCAAGAAACGAGAGAATTAGCCTGGCCTTTAGCATTTAGCTCTTTGATATGTAATTTAGGGCAGCTAAACCACCTTATGGGAAAAGTGAAAGTAGAGATTGAGGCAGAGAACAAGAGATCTAATTATTTCTGTGAAACAAGAGAGGAATGGATACATGGAACAGACCTTTCTTCTCATAACCAAGTGCATCTGTAAATTCCCAGCTCTGCAGACACTGCAGGGTGTTGTGGTTGTCTGCTGATGTCATGCAAGCCCTGCAGACCCTGTCCAGGGCAGCCCATGGCACAGCTGTGTGCTCTACCCTGCACAAGCCTCATCTCTCTGTGACTTGGTGGAGGAGGACTGAGAGCTCTGTTCCCTCTTGACTTCTGGGTGTGAACAAGAGCAGATCTGTAGCTGGAGGGGAGCTGCAAAACAGCCACGGAGCAAAAGGGACCACTGTCATTTACACTGGCTGGAAGGTGCCTCTGCTCTGGAGCCAAGAGCTGTCCCTCTCAGCTGAAGGAAATTAACCCCTGCACCTTTTGAAATCCATTCAGATCTTGAAAAGAGGCCACGATTTTCCCTGAATGTCAGAGTGCTTGAATCAGTGTGGATTCCAAGCCCTGAACCAGCAGATTTGAAGTGCAGACTTGGAATTTGGGCTGTAGATCATCGTGGTATTTTCCATTCTACTAAATCTCCCTTGTGAGGTATCACCTTAGGCCACATCCCTCCTCACATGCACATCCCAGTTACACAAACCTGGGCTCAGCACAGCACAAAAGCCCAGCAGGCATAGCCAGCTTCAGTAGGGGTTGGGTGGTCAAAAAATTGGGAGCAACAATTAAGAAAATAAAATGGGAATTGGAAGTGTTGTAAATGTTCCCTGTCAATAGTGTCACAATGGAATCTCAAGCAGATTCTCCACGTGATCTCATCAAACGGTTAGAATGGGACAAGTTTAATGTTGATTTATTCTTTGGTTGTTTCTGTATTTTAGACAGCACTTGATATGAGATTTGGGGTCAATAACTGGACTTGCAGGTACCACCAAAGTTCAGGTACATTCTCCAAATCAGTCTAAAGAGGGAAATTCAAGCTGCAGACCTGGGTTGGAACTGGAGGCTGTGCTTGGACACCAGAGCTCAGGCCCAGCTGCCATGTGTGGATCCCAGGTATGGATCCCTACCTAAGGTGAGCAACATTCACAGCACAACCCATTTTAAAAACAGTCATGGTTTTTAATTGAAGTCTGGGAACATTTCTCAGCAATTTGTATTTTAAGTTAGAAAGGAGGCAACACAAAGCCTGGAAATTGCTCTATGTTTAGTCTGCTGCTTTTACTGTAAGAGGTGTAAAACACAGAATAATAACTGCCTTTCAAAATGGATTATTTGAAAACTACTTCTTTTTGCCTTTAAGAGCTCACAAGAGCTTGTTGGAAAATTTTTCACATGCAGATTGTTCTTCTGAAAATGTCATTGAAAAATTGCCCACTAGAAAATACAATTGGAAATTTTATCAATGCAATATTGTTCTGTTAGGAAATATGTTTTCATCTAAATCAAATGTCTGTGGTAATTCTTTCATTCTAACATTTCATTTCTTAAAAATTTTAAATATTTCAATAATACTGAAGCAGTCATTTTCAATATTTCACATACTTTCAATCTTTTATCTGAAAACATTTTTGGAGTTAATTTTAAATTTTTATAGGTGAAATATTTTTTAAAGTACATTTAAACATTTGGTTTGATTGAAACACTTGTTGCATTTGATGTTTACATACTACAAAATAATGGAAGCAATGGCTTACAGCTCTCACATGTGGTATAATATCTGTGATCACGAGAGAAAAATCCATCTGAGTCTGGCTTTGCGTTTTGTTTAACTCTGCTGCTAAAATGATGTATTGTGTAAGTCAGTATCATGCAGTTCAGCACATTGGGGAGTTGTTGCAGGTAAAAATTTCATGCAAACTTTATTACACAGAATTGGATATTCCTTTGAATCAGAATTCTGGCTGGAGGCAAAGCTGTCAATCGGTCGGGCTGCAGCACAGACAGCTCTGGCAGCACAATTTGCAAGGGGGTAGGAACACACACAAAGCAGACTTGTGCCTACAAACTTAAAGTGGAGATAGATGCCAAAGCTGGAAAAATGCCTGTAAACCTGTTAGAGGTTTCTGTATTCTTTGTGCCAAGGTATTTTCATGGCCCGGGGTTCGAGAGCTCAGTGCGAGGCTGCAGTCGGGCACTGCTGAGCCCTGGAGCTGCTCACAGCTTCTTCAGCCCTGCCTGGCCTGGGCTGGCTAAGCAGCAGTTCTTAAACTGTTCCCTGGAGACTGGAAAAGCAAGACACAGGAGTTTAGGGCTTCTGGGAGAGCAACATTCTAGGATTTTGCAGTTGTTTGTATTGTGTATTCCAAGTCATTCAGCCTTAATCAGCTTAGGCCGTGACAATGTGCTCCCCTTTGGTGCAGTTTCCACCTCCTTTGCTCTTGTTCAGCTCTGAGAACTGAACAGTACCTCACAAACAGATACACGATATCAAACAGGAGATTGTGATTCACTGCTTCTAAGTCACACTCCCCACTTTCTTCTGCTTGCTCAGTTTCCAGAGTTGCTTGCTTTGTGTACCACAAGGGCTGATTTTGAGTGTGCAGCCCTGGGTCCCTCATCAGAGCACCACAAGATTCAGGGATGGCTGTCAACTGAAGCAGTAATTCCAGGAAAACCTTCTGCTTTTCCAGACTCATCTGTAGAAGAAAAAGGAGGCTCTCCCATGGATCAAGACCATGTGCCTTTGGTTTTGGAGATCAAATCCAGTGTGAATTTTGGTTCAGGCACAGTAAATAGGGGGTCTTGAGTGCTGGCAGCTTGGCTGCCAGTACAGTCATTGTCTGGGACACCCTCCTGGCATAGCAGGAGTGACAGTGACCTGCTGTGCCAATCCTGCCCACACAGTACCTGCAGCTACTGGGGTGACCATTCTGCCCAGCTCTTTCCTGGGAAGAAAACCTAATCCAGCAAGGCAGTGCTGAAAGACTGTGGCATGAGATTTCATCCATATATTTCAGGCACTGCAGAATTCTGCCATGCTCCCAGAAATCACACTTGATATCTCTGTAAAACTCTGTTTAACCCTCAGGGACAATCCCAGACCCAAACACTGAGGAATCTGTGCCATTCTTATGGACTTTTCATTGATTCCTTGTCAATTTTGAGGCTGCAGAAGCAAACAGAAGGCCTGGCATCCCTGCAGATTTCACCTGTAGAACTGATGCTTCTTTAAGAAGAAGGTGCTGTCACTGTCTCTGTACCAGGTGCAGGAGGTGACAGCTGAGGACACCTGTCCCCACAGGCCAGTGGCACAGCCTGGCTCCCCCTGGGCTGCACTGCTCTGTCCCAAGGCTCTGAATGGAGGGGTGATGCCAGCTGGCAGCTGGATCAAGGGTTTGAGTGGGGCTTGCCTTAAGTGGTGAGATTTCTAGTTTGATTTGAGAACCCTACCAGTAAGCCAAGTTAGAACAACAGGAAGCTCATCCACCCTCCCTCCCCCACCTCCTTTTTTCTGTTCCTCTGCTGCAGAAACTGTCTGATGTTCAGATCAGAGGCTCTCCGGGGTTAAATGCACCATTAGTCACTGGAAAAAAGGGGAAAAAAGACTTTTTAAAAGCAGATGGTAGATGATAGAGAACCTGTTTGAGAGTAACTATCTACAACAGCATGTCTGCTTCATCAGATATTAGCATCAAAAGCTGTCTGATAATTTAGCAACAAACAGCAATATTGATTTTCTTCCAAAGTGCAGATGCAGAAAGACAAAGACAGAGAGGTGGCTTTCTCAGAGGATCCCCATTATGCCTGGGGAAAGACATAATGGCAGGAAAGGACCTGCAGCCCCCAGTCCCATCAGCAGGGCAGGAGCAGCCTGCAGGTGAGAGGTTCTGGAGGGAACCACGGAGGAGACCCACTGCAGCCTTGTCAGGAGCCTGTGCAGAAAGGAGGGCACCATCCCAGGGATGAGGAACTGGGGCTGGATGAGGAACCAGGCTGCTCCAACCAGGGAAAACAGGAAGTAGAGCAAAGTAGTAAAGCTGGGATGGAATGTGGAAGAAACATGGGATATAGCTTGCTTCCCTTGTTTTCAGAGGATATGTGAATTAATTGCTGCAAAGCAATCTGAGCAGTAACAGCTACCAGTCCTTCTGTCTCTCCCTCGGATACAGCAGCCATCCTGACTTTTCAGGGCACTGCCAAAATAGCCATTTAAACACCTTAGCATCTGGAAAAATTCTACTTTAGAATTAAGATTTCTCCATTATCCCTTGTCCCATTAATGCATTTTTTCACATGTTGGTAGAAAAGCCCCCTCATGGTCAGCAGTTGGCTCTTGGAACCATTTCTTGGTGATGAGTGTTGGGTATACCCAGTTCTTTGGATAACAGATCCCTACTTCTGATTTAAATTCCCTGCAACCAGTGGTCTCACATCAATTATGTACACTGCTTCTCGTCTCTGTGCCTGAAATGTCAGTGAATCTGATAATTTTTTGCTCACAGAGGTGGGGAACTAACAAGGATCTCTGGCACAGCCTGCAGTGATTGCATCTACCAAGGCATTAGCAAAACAGCAAGGAGACAGAAACTGTCTCTTGCTGAAGTTCAACCCCTGCTCAAACAGCAGCAGTCAGAGAACTCCTAACAGAGAGCTTAGGGAGGCACCAGGGCACATCAGGACACTGCTCAGGAAGGGCTGCACAAGGCAATCTCCAGCCATGGTCATGGGAACATTTGGAAAGAGCACGAAAGAAATAAACGCAGTAAGAAATAAAGAATAACTCATAATTAAACTGATTTACTCCTGGCAGAAATGGACACAATTCCATTAACTTTCAGTTCCATCTAAATACACACCAGAAAGAAACCAAGCTGGATATCGACTCTGACCTAGTTGGAGTCCTTTATACTAACATTACTGTATTGTTAAAATACTGTTTTAAGAGCCAATTTTGGGCTGTTGCCTTCATTTTTGCACCCTAGAGAAAGCCAGTGGGGTAAACTTCTATTAAATGAATGTGAAAAATTGATGCCTGGTTCTAAGTGCACATTTATAAATATAACATCAAATCCAGTGGCTTACAACAGCTGCTCTCCCAAAGAGCTCTGCCCTCTGAGCCTGCCCTGTGCTGGTCAGGGTGTCTCTGACCCAGCCTCCTGCACCAGCCCAGCACCTTCCAAACACACTGGGAATATTCAGCTTTGTCATTGTAGCCTGTCTGCAGCATTTGCTTCTCCATATCCTGGTGCTGAGGTGATTTGCTCATTATCAGATTGCTGTTTATTAATCAAAGCGGTAACAATGGGACAGAGGAGCTGGAATACAGCACAGACAGTGCTTCATTTGTTCCAATTGATTTTCCTATCACATTTTATTACTACTATTTACTTTGTATGCCTCAGGAAGATTGAACTGCACTGTGCAGTACTGGTAGGGATTTGAATTTCTCTTCTCTTTAGCTCTTTCTATTTCTGTGGTGATAGTCAGAACAGTGGGTTCTTCCAGTAACTAAGCCATGACCTTCTCTGCTATAAAACAGCATATGGAGATTCTGTGATAATGAGACTCCACCAGTGTGTAAAGTCCTGCAGGTGAAGTCCTAGGGAAATCCATGAGAGTCATGGATACTGAGCAAAAATTATCTCTCCAAGATGACACCTTACAAATGCTCAGCACTGGCCAGAACCTCTGCTGGAGCTGAAGCAGCTGGAAGGGACAGACCTGCAGAACAGGCACCTGTGCTTAGGCTGGGATGAGCAGGTTGTACCAGGGAGAGCTTTTGTCCTGCAGTAAAATTAATGGAGCTGATGGTGATGATGGGCTTTTTTCCCTGCTCCTTCCTCTCCTCTCTGTCTTAGCTCACTGTTCACAAGCTGGATCTTGCAGTGTCCAGCCAGCACATCTAAGCCACGAGGGCTGAGCAGATGATTCCTGTCAGGAGGTGTGTGGTGCTTTATGGAAGCTGACATCAGGGTCAGCAGGAAGACACAGGGTGGCACACACTGTAGGATCACATTAATCCTCCCCTTGCCAGTAACAGGGCTCACTGAGAACTAAAAGCAACTTTAAAACTGACTGAAAAACTATAAAAATCTGTGGCAAAGCTCCTATTTTCAGCACAGCAGGGATTTCACTCTAGAGATTTATAAGTGTTTGAACTATATTTACTCTGAAATTGCCCCATTCAGTGAGTACAACAGGAAACTCATGGTTGGCTGCAACTGTAGGAGTCAGATGCAGTTGCGTGGGGAGGTGATGAGAATATATGTTTAACAAAGGCTTTGTTTTCTACACTAATTTTAGAATTAGCCTAGTTGAGGAGTGAGGAGGCAGCTCTCAGGTGGTAGCACGTGTCATTAATAAAGTTCAAAACACAAACCACAGACAGTCAGCTGAGCTTCCGTGGGCTCTTCACTGTTACTGGAAATGTGAGAGTCCTTCAGGCAGGAATTTCTTTCTTATCACAAATTTTATATTGCTGAGATGCTGTTTTGTAACTTAGGCAGAGTGGGTGAGTGTGTGCATGTGCAAACACATGCTGTGTCACCACCCAGCAGAACGAGTCTGTGCAGACATGTGCAACACCATCCTTTTTGGGAACGTGCCACATGACATTGGGGAGAATTGCTCCTTATTTTTTCTTTTTTTTTCTAGCAGAACTGCTTCTTTTGTTTCACCAGCAGAAGCTTTGTGGTTTTAGACCTGAGTTGTACATCCTGGCCCCTCTCTGAAGTATATCCATGCACTTGTCACTGGGCCAACAGTGCCTGAGAGACTTGGACCTTGCCTGATGGCTCCCTGTCCTCCTGCTGTCAATGACCTTGAGCTGCACTAAATAATTATTTTCTCCCTGGTTTTTTTTCAGCAGCAGCAGGGGTAATTGAATGATTGTAAAATAGGCCAGTGGGCCAGTAGGGGTTAAGTGAAAATGAAAATAATGCCATTTATGAGAACATTTTTTGGTCACACTTGAGGTCACAGTGAGATAAAGGGTTAGGAAATACCAACCTGAGAATTTAACATCACCAATGGCTTCTGCCAGCACAGCCTGAGAGTGAGGGGAGGGGGCGAGGAAGGAGGGAGGGGAATGTACAGACCCTGCTGGTGGATTTAACCAGGACTGAGTTCAGACACCTGGAGCAGACTCACTTGAGCAGTATTGATCAGAGTGGAAACATTAAACATCTCTCTTAATCTGGCACTGTTTCATTCGTGCTGCATTATTATTGTTATTAGAACCTGTGATTTACCGTGTCCAGCCTGGATCAAATTCAGCAGCTGTATTTCTCCAGATTATTTTGCACTCTTCCTTACCGAAGTGCAGTCTGGCAGCAGAAGTTTTACAGCTCTTTGAAGGAATAAGGTCTCCCTCCAGTGGCGGCAGGAAACAGCTTTGACTTCCTAAATCAATGAGGGCATGTGAGGCTGGGAAAATGAGTGTGCACCACAATACACTTCGATAGGAAACAATTTTTTGAAGGATTTTTGAAGACCCTTTACTATTAGCCACCTCTTCTTATAACATTGCTCCCAGTAGAACCCCCCATGTCTTTGAAAATCTTCTCTTATCTGGAAAATCACCTTTTAATATTACCCCTTTTAACAAAATAGTTTAATATGTGCAAATAGCACTGAATTCCCACTCAATTTGCCTGTTTTACTGCTGCAGTAGCAATAGTTCCTATGGCTGATTGTCAAGTTGCACAAGAAATACTGGCTTGGATCCCATCACCCCATGGCATGAGGTAATACAGTGCTTTAGACATTTTGCAGAAAAAAATCCCTTTGGATTAAGCTGTTTTCAGTTCAGAAGAGACATGTCCAAGCCCTGGTCACCTTGTAACAGAAAGCCATATGACACAAGTGCACTGGGGTGAAGAGATATTGATTTACCTTCTGTAAAATGAATGTAAAGTCAAAAGTCTGAGCATTTTTCAGCACCTCTCCATACTCTGCCTGATTGGTGTGACCCTGGCTGCAAGCCCCATGTCTCAGACCTTCCACTACACATCCCACACCTTCCTAATCATCCTCCAATTGCAGATTCATATTTTGAGTTGCAAAACTTGTGTGGTCTGTGTTGTAAGCCACAAATGCTCCCTTTTTCATCCATTTTGCGTTCCTCACTCAAGTTCTCTGTTTTTCCTCTCTCTCTCCTCACATTTCCATATCTGAAGCAAACTTCATAAACCACTTTTCTTAACCTCCCTAGGCCTTACTGTAGCACCAGCAGAAAAGGTGCAATATTAAAAAAGGTATTAAAATAGCAGAGTGATACCTCCAGAGTGATGGAAGTGGCAAGAAATTCTGCTGAAACCAGTATTTAATGTTAATTATGTTTTCCCTGCCAGTAGTGAATAACCACTCAGTGCTGAAATTGAAAGACTTGCTCAGAAAGGGTTCCATGGGATTATTTGATTGGAATATGTCAGTGGTGCTTGTGGTTACCATCCTCCTGATTTCATGCCAACAGAATGGGCAGTGATGGCTTGAGAATCAGTTAAACAGTTCCCCTTCTTCTGAACATTGTAAATGGTTTAGAGAAAACTCATCTGAGCATTTCCTTTCTGAGCTCTTTCATCATCAGAACTGTGATATAGAATAGCTTTATTCAGTCCTCACTGTATCACAACTGTTTCCTTAAATATGAATTTATTTTTGAAGATAAAATTTTATCTTCTCTCTTCCAGGAGAATGCATTGTCCATCCATATATTTTGGGTTTCTGTATGTACTTTTGCCCTGTCACCCCCAAATATTCAGTGTATGTTTCTTCCTTCTTCTAGCCAAGGGTATAAATTAAAATTCAATTTCATTAAAGTTGTAAGTAATCACTCTCTGGCTCTCATTAGCAATGATTCGGTGCAGGGGGATCCCGGCTGCTCCCACAACTGTAATTCAATTGGACTCATCAGCTCTTGTTCACAAATCGCTTGAGCTGCACTTTCTTCCCAAATTTATGGCATCAGCACTGTCCAGAGGTTGAATTACAGCTGCAGGTTTGATCAGGGACTGCATTATTCTGCATCTAATCCCTGCATTCTGACAGCAGTGGGGGGAGCACTGTTGTTTTACAGGAACTCTGCATTGTTCCTCTGCTTTATGTCAGGGGCTGAATTGCCTTTGGAATCAGGGAACTGTCAGCCCAAAGCTACAAGCAAACAACCAGCTCCAGATGACATGGTGTATAAATAACAACCATGGAGACACTCAAAAGCCAGCACTCCTTCTTCTGCACTCTCCTAAATTACCAGGAAGGTGATTGACCACAGCCTGTGCTCCTGCATCAGCGCATGCAATCTGAATATATCGATGCTTTCGGAATATATTGTTGGAATGTGACTCCCAGCTTTTACCCAAAATGAGGAATGTTGATATTCACTGGTGGCACAAAGTCACTTCCACATTGATTAAATATTTCAGCCAGAAGCCATGTTCATGCATTCATTCACATCCAAGCCTTTCCTCTTGAGCAGTGACCTGCAGCCCACGGCATTCCTGGCAAGAAGGGCTCTGGAATGGCGTGGGGCAGGCCCTGTGCCATTCTCCACAGAGGTGAGTGTCACCCCTCAGCTGACAGCCAGGACTTTGCCTCCTGCAAGGCAGCATGTACCCAGGGTTTAATCCCAGAGGAACACAGAAGCCTTTAGCCCTCCTAGCAACACCGTCCTTCAGCTGACAGAAAGGGACTGGCAGCCTTAGTTTGGAGCTGATCCTGTCAGGAGCAGAGGAAATGCCCCAGGCACATCTGACCTCAGATCAGGCCAGGGGGGAAATGGTGCATTGCCTTTGGAAGCTTCTCCTGCTTTAGCATATCCGTGTCCATGTGCTCCAAGAACACAGAGCAGAGCCACAGCCAGCAGGTATCAGTATCTAGCACTCATTTAATTGACCTTTGCTGTTAAATCGTTAATGGAAATCACTGAACATGGGGAAACAAGGTGGTTCCACCACTGTTCTGCTGCTTGTGGCTTCTGCTAATTTTCTGGTGTAGTTTTGCTTGTTCTAATAGCAGAATCTGCCATCTTCTAGTTTTCCATAAATCCTGGGAGGAAAATTAGAAGAGATGTGGAGCAAATTCCTGTTGACTTCAACGAGGGTTGTGGTTTTTAAAAACTACATTAGGAAGAAAGCGAAGGTTCTTTTATTTCTTTATGCAACCTTGCCTTTTTTATACGCTTTGTGGTTGGAAAGACTCTGACACGAGACAGGCTATGGGAAATGTCTGCTCTCATGTAACAACTCGGAGCAGCAGCATTTGGCTGCTGGACTGCAGCTTTCAGAGAGCTGTTGGCATCACCTGTTGTGTCAGTCCCCTGTGGCTGCAGATCCCCGGGCAGGATTCTCAGTCAGCCTTCCAGGTGGGTTCCAACATGTTTTCAGTGTATTTTAGTTCCTTCATTTGTCCATTTTTTTATGCCTTTTCAAACTGAAATATATTTTTTCCATTCCTAATTAACTCCCTGCCACCCTACTTGTGGTAAAAGCTGATTTATTTCTCCTTCTCTGCACTGAGAGGACAGGATACTTAATCTCCTCTGGGTGGACGCTGAAACACTGTCTGAATAAAATGCTGATCACTCATCTGGTTAGCTCCTGCCAGCTCTTCTCTGCATTCCTGCCACCTGGGTTTTGCATCATTTGCTATCATTTCTTTAAGTGACAGACCCTATTCCTTCTCCATTTTTAGGAGAGCAATAATTCCTAAATTAGCTCGTCGTCACATTTAGGTGTGGTGTGGGTGTTTACCTTTCACATTAATTGTAAGACCATGAATAATCACAGGATAAAAAGGATTGTTTGAATAAACGCTTAGAAAGGGTATTAAACTAATGTCTACAATTTATTGCATTTGCTGGTCTTTTGGGACATTTTTTGTGGATAGGGAGCAGCTTTTTATACCAATGTCCACTTGGTAGCTGCAGAGGAATAAAGAAGGCTTGGGATCCTTCATTCAGGGAGCAATGAATAAATATGTTGTAGAAACAAACAAATATTAGCATTTTGAAAGGCTCCGTGTTTGACACGCATCTGCAAAGTAAAATACGAATTTCAGATAGATGTGCATGCATGCATCCATGTTTGCAGGGGAAAACTCTTTCAGGTGGCAAACACTCACTGTAAGTGCCAACATTTTTTGCACATCTTGGAAGTATTTGTGTAAGAATGGAAAGAGCAGATTGCCCATCTGCAGCGTGAGTGGGGCATGGTGTGCTCAGTGAAGGGAGCCAGGTGAGGGAGGTGAAGAAGCAAGGCTTCCCTTCCTCCTGCTGAAGCCTTGAGAGCCCCATTCAGTGACATGTCCCATGACACCTTTCAGGTGCACCAGCCATCCCTTCTGCCTCACCTCTGAGAGCAGCCCAGGCTGAGGAACCTCACGTGGATCCAGCCAAGGGGCTCGGAGCCTGGCCAGCCACCCTGCCAGTGATCTCAAGCAAATACTGGGAACTCTGTTCCATTTATTCATCTTAAAGTGGAGGTGTTAAGAAATATGAGGCTGGTAAGTGGGTGACAGGCATCTGCAAGTGTCACCTCAGCAATTCAGGTTCACAGAGAGCCTTAGAGTAAGATTGCAAAACTTGCATCATTTGTAACCTTTTCAGCACCAGCTTTTTTAAACACAAACTCTAACCAACAGCTTTCCTTTAGACATGAAGAGAATAACTAAAGAGAACATCTGTTTTCCCTTTAGATGTGGAACTGCAATAGCAAGCCATGCATAAATTTTATTAAGGCTTGCTAATTTCTGATGAGTTTGGGGAGATGCATGCTACCCGTGCAGATATTTGGCTCTGCATCACCAGATGAAAAGTCACTTTAAAAACAATGCAGAAAAATGGACATAGCTTGGCAGCAAATGTGTGAGGTTCTGCTCCTAGGGCTTTGGCTTTGTTTGTGCAATTTGTAGATTTGTGCCCTTTTTTTCCCCCTCTTAATGTCATTCATCTGGTTTTCTGATGACTTTTTATGACATAGATGACTAAACAAAATGCACCTAAACTGACAAAGCTACTTATTGCTGGAGCCTTTCGTACTCAAAATCAGAGGTCCAAATGCTTTCAGGACTTAGGTCTGCTTTTAAGTTGTTTCTGCAATGCCAAGTTTTTCTGTACTCCAAGAGTACTCGAGCCAGCACGAGCCTGTTCTGTCCCTTTTGCTGCAGGAACGTGTCCCCAGATTTCGAACTCAGAACTTGAGAAAGCCCCACTCACATCCCACAGCCCCAGGTTCTGTGTCCTCTGAGGAAACACCTTGGAGCAGAACCTCAATTTCTGATCTTTCTTCGCTCTCAGAACCAAGGTTCATCATCCTGGGGGGTAATCACAACAACTTCACAGAATCCCAGAATGGTTTGGGCTGGAAGAGACCTTAAAGACCATCGGGTTCCAACCCCCTGCCATGGGCAGGGACACCTTGTCCTATCCCAGATTGCTCCAAGCCCTGTCCAACCTGGCCTGGAACACTTCCAGGGATGGGGCACCCTCAGCTTCTCTGGGAAACCTGTGTCAGGGCCTCATAGGAAAGGATTTTTTCCTAATATCCAATCTTCGCTAAGAACTGCAGGATGCTTGGCAGGACATGCCTGGAATTACACAGACCACGCCTCGTTGCATGAAATAAGTAGGAAAGTCACAGGCTGGGTTCAAAATATGCTTGTCTTCTCTCAATAATTAATTGTTTGTGGATTAATATGAAGTTTTGTGTTTTGAAAGTAAACTAATCCACTCGCTGGCTGGTGTTTAATGAAGGAGAACAGGCTGCTGTCAAGCAGTCTGAAAATAGTGAAAATTAACTCCATGAAGTGTCACGACTCACATATTTTATGGATATGAGTAATGTGTCTTCTGTGGGACAGAAGATGAAAATACCACATGGAAAAGAAAAAATAGTGGCTGCCAATTTAATAAGAGAAGCAGGAGTAATTGCTTTGACATAATTTGGTGTTTTGACTGCTTGGTGGCAGATGAGCTGGGCCACTGCAGGAGAATCCATGGCAAGAGAACTCACAAACAGTATGAACCAAAAGTTCTGCAGCCTCTGTATTCATACAGCTATCAAAAGGGAAAGAAAATATAATTAAAAATCAGAATGCACTGAAATCATAGTATTCCTCTCCAGGTTGGAAGGGATCTCAAGGATCATCCAGTCAAGCCTTTCTTGGCAAAAAAAAAACTGGTCTAGACAAGATGTCCCAGCACCCTGTCAGGCTGAACCTTAAAAGTGTCCAATATTGGGGAATCTACCACTTCTCTGGGGAGATTATTCCAATGATAGATTGTTCTCATTGTGAAAAATTTTCCTCTTGTGTCCAGTCAGAATCTCCCCAGGAATAACCTGTAGCCATTCCCTCTGTCCTTTCCATGTGATTCCTGGTAAAGAGGGAGACTCCATCTTCTTTGTAGCCACACTTTAAATACTGGAACATGGTGATAAGGTCTCCCCTCAAGTTTTTCTCAAGGCTGAACAAACCCCATTCTCTCAACCCTTCCAGTGGCATTAAAAGGGACAAGGCAAATACTGAGATACTGAGTGGATTTTTTTCTTGAGAGATGCCAAACTACTTCAGTTTTCTTTGGCTTCACAAGTGTTAAGACTGCAAGCACTTCAAAAAATTGGGATCTCTCAGAAAGAGAATAGAATAGGGATCATAAAGTCTTGCAGATAACAACCAGCCAAGGGTTCAATACCTACAGCAAAAAACTAATACTTTAGTACCAGAAGGTTCCCATATACTTAATGATGTTGCTAGAAAATGGTTGATCTGTTTGAACTGCTCTTGTTCATTCCTGTGCAGGAGAGTGTTATTCCCTTTGCCTCTCTGCACTTTTTCATTCTGCCATGGGGAGTGTGCAGAGAGAAGGCCATTGAAAAAGCCATATAAAACCTCGAGAATGCAATAAGCAGAACATGGCACTTTTAACACGACAAAACTACCAGCTTAGGTAAGGCTTGAAGTGCACATAAACTCCAGCACCTCCTCAGGCAAAGAGAGTCACAGTCTCAACAGAGAAGCAGCAAAAGGAGTTTAGATCATAAATGCTCCTCAGAACTACAAGCTTTGCTGCCTGAATGCACAATGAGCAATTCAAGGGCCCAGACATCTCCAAATCACCCAGGCTAAGCCAGGAGTGCACCTGCCCTGTGGGAGCAACAGTTCAGTATTCTGACTCAGTTTGCTCACCCAGCACAGGGTGGGTGATTTATCAGCTTGGGTGATTCCATCACTGCACATCTTTCCTTGCTATCCTGTTAAGATCTTCAGTTTTGTGCCTAAACTCTGGAGTTTTGATTGCATTTGCAGTAGCTCTTGTTACTCTCACTTTTCAGCTTTTTGATGTTTTCATTCTTCTGATGGAGTTTCTCACACTGTTTTTTGTAAACATGCACGTTTTTCTACCTGTCTTTTTGTTTTTCATTCTTTCTCCTGGGAGGAGAAAGGTTTGATGAACTTTATCATTGACCAGTGTAGTTAAAGAAGTGGTAACTTCACCTTCCAATCGATGGTCGTTTCCAGAACTCTATATAATGTAAAAACCAAAATAAAGTTCTCTCTTCTTTGCCTTCTCTCGGGTGTAACTGCATTTGTCTCTGCGTTTCATGTTGCTCAATAGAGTAACAAGCTCTGGCATTGCTGCAAGGTGCTACTACTTCAGCAGGGGCAAATCCTCCTTGTGGTTTGTTTGCTTCCCAGTTTGACAGAGTAAAATGCTCTTCGTGGCAGTGCTGGTGTCTGGTGGCACTCAGGGAAACAGCAGCCATGTCCAGGTGTGGGCAAAGAGCCAGTTTTTAATACAGGGTGCATCAGCTGCACCCTCAGCTCGAGTGGCAGCAGCTCCTTCCCACTGGGCCTCCTGCAGTCAGGTCTTCATGCACAAGCAGCCCACTGCCTTCTCCAGCTGCCAGACACCTTTCCAGCTTCCATCTGCAGATGTTCTCAGGGCTAGAGCCCCACAAGTTTATTGCCCAGCCTTTCCCCTGAGAAGCCCCCATCTTTCTGCTCACAATTCAGTTGCTTCATAAGCAAGGGGGGAAATGGAAATAATGCTTCCTTCATTGGCCCTTTCTTTTTATCCTCCAGTTCTCTGCTCTCTTCCATCTTTTAGTCTTTTATTCTCTTCTCTCTCTCTATGGGAGATTAAAGAAGAAGGAATAGAAGCAGCTGCACAATCAGCAGAAAGAGGACAGGAGTTATAGGAAGAAACAGAGATTGGAAAGAGGAAAACTGAGGAGAAATAGAAAAAAAAAGTATAAAAAGGAAAACTGAGAAGGTAAAAGAATAGAAAAATGATTTGCAATTGATATTGCTTTATTTTATTTTGTATCAATGTAAGTTGTTTTTATTTCACTCTAAGCCCAAAGAAGAGAGATGAACCGGAAATCCTGAAGTATGGATCTGAACATAATAATAAAGAAATAATAAGATAATAAGGAAAAGGAGAACGGGAATTCCCTGAGGCTGAGAACAAACCTGTCTCTCATCAGGGACACTTTCACCTCCTGCTTACACCCATGACAAAGCCTCTGCAGGGCCGTCAGTAGGGATTGTCACCGTCAACAGGGATTGTCACGCGTGGCTGTGAGCCCTGCCCGGCCCTGGGCACAGCACCAGCCCCGGCTGCTGGAGCTGCAGGAGCAGAGAGAATTCTGCTTTGTGCTGCTCCGGGAGCAGCTTCCCAGGGATTCCACCAGGAACCACAGTGCTGCGGGGCACGGGGCGAGGCAGGGAGGGACCTTTTCCTTTTGACAATTAGATGGGAGCTGTTGAAAGCTGCTTTCATGGATGAATGCATGGAGAACTAAAGACGTCTGGCAACTGATTTATTTGATTAGTTTATTGTATACCACAATTTCCCTCTCCCAGATGAAGCAAGCCTGTCACTGGAGCGGGACTTCACAGTTACTGAACCCTCTGCCAAAACCCCTCAGCACCTCCGAAGTCTGAAGAGGACCTCAAGTAGGGCACAGACAAAGCCAGTGGGGCAGGAGAAACCGAGCTCGTCAGAAAACGCCAATCTGGGCACGCCACAGCTCCTCGGGGCCTGATTTCCAGGCAGCTCAGCACCTGTGGATTCCAGCGGGAGCCCTGAGGGCTCGGCTGTTGGGAACATCCCAGAACGGGGCTCGGGGTTGGGGTGTCTCCATCCCACCGGCGTGCCTGGGTTCTGGCAGGGCAACCATGACATCCAGTGGGAAACTCCTGAACTACAGCGGCGTTTTGTCTTCCTATCCTCCAGTTCTCTGTTCTCTTCTTTTAGTCTATCCCCTCTTTCTATGGGAGATTAAAGAAGAAGGAATAAAGCAGATGCACAATCAGCAGGAACAGAAGAGGAATGAGCAGCTCCTGAGTCTCAAACTACACCTGAAGTGTAAGAGCATGGAAGGGAAACTGTTCAAGAAAGCTTCTGTAGCAAATGGCTCAGGACTAAGTTTTGTGCGTGTCTCCTGAAATCTCCAATATCTAAATGTGATTTGAGATGTCTCGTCTTGGCAGAGAGAAAAACACTCTCTCTTTGGGGAAGAGTTAACAGCATCTCGATGGGATTAATCCTCACACATGATTGTCACTTCCATTAAAGGTTTTCTATAATTTTTTTTTGTTTGTTTTAAATCTGTGACTCCCTGACCTTTCAAGATGTCTCAATGCCTACAAGGAGGCTGGAGAGGAACTTTTGACGGGGTGGTGACAGGACAAGGGGGAATGGCCTTAAGCTGAAGAGAGGTGGATTTAAATTGGATATTAGGAAGAAATTGTTCCCTGTGAGGGTGGGGAGGCTCTGGCACAGGGTGCCCAGAGAAGCTGTGGCTGCTCCAGCCCTAGAAGTGTCCAAGGTCAGAGTAGGTGAGGCTTGGAGCAACCTGGGATAGTGGGAGGTGTCCTGCCCATGGCAGGGGGTGAAACAAGATGAGCTTTAAGGTCCTTTCCAACCCAAACCAGCCTGGGATTCTTAGCATCCTTAATATTCTATGAAATCCCAGCCATTCCAGTAGTTTTCCTCAGGTCTCTATACTTGTGTCACTTACCCCATGTTTGGAACAAGCCTGGGGAGGATAAATAATCTGAAACTTAAACTGGACTAGATGTTTATGGCATAAATACTTGGAAGCACAGACAGAAGTAATGCAGAAAGGACAAATAATCTCATGGAACTGAGGACATGTGCCTGTCTTTTATGATTTCATCCTGCAGCCAGAAGGTCTGGGATCCCAGCCACCGCTCGGTGATCACACACCAGCTGCTTCCCAAAATGGTTTTTTCCCTCCAGTACTTAATCACGAGACCGAGGGGGATTTTCTTTCAAACGTGTACTTTGATACTTTAATCCCCACCTCGCCGTCAGCCCGGCACTGGATTGCTCCAGCGTGTTTGCAGGAATTCCCCGCGATGTCCCCAGGGACGGCAGTGTCCCCCAGGAGCGGGGCCACCCCGGGGCTGGATTTGGGATCCACCCGGGATCAGCTCCTGGGGCCAGCGGGCTCTGTGGGACAAATCCCTGCGCAGTTTAACCTGCCTGAGTGAGGATCAACGCACGCTGCGGTGCTATGGACGTGTGTTCCCTGATGACGTCAGCGATGACACGTTTCTTTACGTCACTGCATGAGCGGGCCGCTGGATCGCTGCGGTGAGAACAAACCCCACGGGGTTCTGACCCACACGTTACAGACACCGCCCCGGTACCGCCGGCTCGGGACCCCACGGACCCGCCCGGGCCCCGCCGCCGCGGCTCCCCCTGACGTCATGCCGGACGCGCCGTGACGTCACGCACTGCCCCGTGTGGTTGGCGTGACGTCAC